>CAEGAF010161987.1:0-32585 GCA_903067075.1 Micropoecilia bifurca | reverse complement strand
AATATATTTATTATTTATTATTTTTTTATTTTTAATTTAATATATTTTTTTTTTTTTTTTTTTTTTTTTTTTTTTTTTTTTTTTTGTTTTATTATTATTATTATTCCAATGTTTTCACCAGAGGAAATGCTGCGTTTCCTGGACTCGCACATCCAAAACACTAAAGACTTGAAACTGTGAAAAGTCCAGGAAGGAAAGAAACAAGAACTAATGACTTGTGATTTTATCTCCTCTGTTCCCCTCTGGCCCATTTGGTTTGTTGGAGCCTCCGTTCTGGAGCAGAAACTCAAAGCTACCCGGAGCCATACAGAGTCTGTTTTTAGGCAGTTTTTTGTTTTTTTTTCCTGTGTTGTTCGGTACATGTTTTAGTTTTTTGTTTTTTTTCATCTGGGAGAGAGGGATGATGCAGTTCACAGTATTACTATTGCCCAGCAACGTGGGTTTGTCTGTTACATACAAATGTTTTTTTTTTTCTTTTTCTACTTTTGGAATATTTTCTTTGAACGCTTTATTATTGATTTGGGAAATTTTCAGAAAAAAGCAAAATCGATTTTGTTTGTCTGCTTCAACCAGTCCCAGCTCAGTTTTAGGCTCCTAACGAAGTGGCGTCTTGAGTAGAGAACAAGACGCCTCGTAGGTCGCGATTAGTGCCAAGTGACGTCAGCCTCACCGCTTTTTTTTTCTTCTTCCCCCCTCAGGTTGATGAGACATTGAAGGGTTATCAGCTAAAGTCTGTGGGCGGCGGAAATCCTAATGTGAAAACACGAGCAGAACCTGATAGAGAAGAGGAGGGCGGAGCGATATTCAGAAACGGCAAATCGTTTTACGAACAGGTGTTAGTTTACATTGCACTGGTGCATCTCGGTAAATTAGAAAATTGTCAAAAAGTTGGCTTGTTTCAATTGAAATTGTAAAATAATGTCAGGCACTCCTTCTGAATCGCTTCCAAACTCTTTTCCTTCCACTAAACCTTCTTTAATCTGCCTGGTTGCTCATGTGAACGGCCAGCTTCTTTAACGGTAACTTTGTGTGTCTTACCCGACCTGAGCAGTAACCACTTCCATTAGCTAGAAGCTACGTTTGTTCAAATTAACAGAAATAAAAGCCTGCCACTTATTGCCCCATTCATAATAAATCTATAATATGAGTTATACGTCACTGAAGTACTGAAATAAGCCACATTTTCAGTGGAATAGTAATTTATTAAGATGCACCAGTATGTTTACACAGTCTAACCCCTCCACTCTGCCCGCTGTACCGCATTAGCAGGAGCTGATTTGTGTACAGGCACGTGTGTGGCCCGTCTCTGAGGTCCAGTGCTGGAGCAGAGCAGGTGGTTAGTGGGAGACAAATCTCAGTACCAACTCTTACCTCCTGTCCTTCATCTCTGAGGTGATTTCTCCCCCTTCCCCCCGTCACGGACACTCACCCCGATGTAGAAAATCTGTCCTTTAGCACAGCATACTGTACAGTTTAATGGTTCAGAATAGCCACTTTTGTTTAGGTCAGACATTATGTAGATGGAGAGGATCAGGTTAGGAGAAAGAGATGTTAAGGTGGACGAACCTGTGGAAGAATGAGTGAGGAAGCCAAAGAAAGGCATGTGTAATGTGTCTCTGCAAGTGTGTGTGTGAGAGAGAGGATTTGGGTGCCTGTTCATACTTCTCTATTATTTTTTTTAAAAGCAAGCAATGTAATCAAAGCCAGATGAGGCGTCCTGGGGGGGTGGCGGGCGTCTAGTTGAGCCAATCATCCGTGTGACTAGCGGCTGACGCTACTGCTGCTCCACGCCGGCTCGCTTTGTGCTGGACGTGTGAAGAAAAGGCGGTAGAGTGGGAACAGAACCGGATCAGAACAAGGGACTGCTTTGGAGGGACAGTGCCACAAACTGTGGAGACGGGGCCCAGCCGGGGGTTCGGCCCGAAGGGACAAAGAAGGTTAAAGTGCATTTAACCGTGGGGACGTTGGAGGCCGTTTTCCTGACCGGACGGTGCCGGTGAGGCACCGAGTGACTGCATGAGAATCGAAGCGAAGAATCTGAGAATCTGCAGAGAGGACTGTGGAGCAAAGCAGCTGGGGGAACGGATCCCCATCATCACCTTTCCTTTCTTTGCATTTGCTTTATCTGAAGCTAATTGACAATGATAAATGAAATGACAACCTATGTAACTGAGTTTTATACCAGAGCAAATAAGTGCTTTATGGGTTATCTGTGAATTTGAGTTTAATGATCATGACAAGCACTTTTTGTGACGTTTTCCTCTGTTACCTGGGTTTACATTTTTTTATTATTATTATTATTATTATTATTATTATTCACTTCTGTACAGCGTATGGTCAACATAACGGAAACGCGTCGAATTAATTTTGGGACGTTTCAGTCGTAGATGCTGAGCTGACATTGACATGAGATCCATTTTTGTTTTGTGTAGGAGTAGAAGCTGCAAGTATCTGTCTCCCTGTAGAGCTTAAAGCGCCAGGCTTTACTTTTCTCTGCTTCACCAGACGGTTTCCTTTAAACTGACCATACTCTGCACACGCACAGCTTCCACTGTATTACCCGTTTTGTGTCGCTCACCTGAGTTCAGTCGAGCAAAAGCGTTCGACCCGAGGAAGTGTTAGTTTATTCTTTGAACCAATGTGACTCTGTGCCACCTGTTGGGTTTCATTCACTGTTTACCAAGAAGGTCAAGCCGGCCACGGCGGCTTGACCTTCACCTGACTCCGTGTGTCTCTGTCTGCCTGTGTCTCGGCCGCGGCGAGCGCTGTGACCTCCCCTCTGAGTGATGCGCTGCCTGGTGTGAAGACTGAGAACCAATAAACACTCTGCCCTGTTTTTTTTTAATTATTTTATTTTTACTCCACACTTCAGCTCTGTGTTTTTGTTCTATTTAAGGTTTAATATTGTTCTCTTTAAGGTTTTAGTAAGTGTTTAGCAAAGATTTCTAAAAAGTTTTCCCCCCCATCATCATGTGTTTTTACTGGGATTTTATGCAATGAACCAGCACAAAGTGATTCATAACTGAGGGGAATTAAAAGGATGGATGTGTTTTCCAGCCACATGGTATCATTTTATAGCACAATCAAGTTACTACGTTAACTTCAGCTGTTATAAAAACGACGAAGAACTTTGACTTTGTGATTTAACGCCATGAAATTGGGCCTCTGTCTCTTTAAATACTCCTTTTCTTGAAACGTTGCCTTCAGGAAGTCATCACAGAGAGGCAGCTTGCATAATGAGCTAAGGAGATGTGCACTTCCATCAGGTGTTTGCTAATTGCTCCTGGCTAGTCTGCAGGAAAGTGAGGGAATCTTGAAAACCAAGAAAGAACTTTGTCTCTAAAGGCAGAAAGTCCTACACAGGCATGTTTGCCATGGGAGATTAGAGTCGTCAAACATGCCTGGAAGAATCAAGGCAACACTCAAAAATATGATTTTGATGAGCAAATAACATGATGTAAAGATCAAAGTTATGTTTACTATTTGAAATTTAAGTAGTAAACGGTTGGTAAATGTAGCCCTAATCGTTTGTGAAATTCAAAATCATTTTACTGCGGAGCAGAGGTGTTTCCAGGAAGTTTTGAAAGCCGGTTGAATGGGGGGGCTAGAGAGGATCTTGTGGTGGGAAGCAGGAGTGAAGAGGCCCGAAACCAAGTCACAGATTCACAACATGGTCCAAGAGAAACTGATTGAGTTCTGATTAACTGAAGCAATTTCTCTTCTTGAGTTATTAGTCATTAAAAAAATATTATCCACACGAGACTTTCTCATCGAGGTAGTTAGTAGGCGTTACCTGACGCGAGGTGTTCTACATTTTTGACTTGTCCAATTTACATACATTACATTACAAGACCAAGGAAGACATTGAGTCTTTGGGACAGAAAGCTCAAATCAATATCCCTTAATAGAAAATACATAGAAGCAAAAGACCAAACGGGAAGAAATGAGTCTAACTCTGAATGGTAAGGAAACATCTGAAGCCAATCATTGTGAAAAGCCAGACTGAGCCCATTAAAAACGCCCACAGAGAGACAAATGAAAAGCTTTCAGTGGGTTGAAGAGGTCATGGATGATAAAAGTGAATCTGTGTTGGAAAAGATGTTGGAGCGTTTATTTGGTATCATCTGAGGGCTGAAGGAAACCGGCCCGCACTCCCAGATATTGATGACGTGGGGTGTCAGGTCAGGACAGATGGCAGCCATTACCTCTGCAGGAAATGTACAGTCAGAGTGAAATGTTGTACACTTTTTCCACTACATCAGTCAAAAGGACGGATGGTGATAAAAAGGACATCACCAAGTGGAATAAAACCAGACTGGCAGCTCTGTGACGGACGGTTCACCTTTCAGTCCAATTAAACCTGGGAAGCTCTGTTAGGACATCTCTGCCTCAAAGCTGCTAGAAAAGCTACGGTGTCATTTTTCTTAGAATTATTTTCAACATTAGTTTACTCAGCATTGAGTAAAACTGTCATTTATTCTCCTAATAGTAAAATAACTAAGTGAAAAAAAAAAATAGTAATTTTATTATTTTTGTTTAATTTGCTAAAGGATTTGTGATCCTGATGAGGTTTAATGAAAGTACCAGAGTGGCCAGTTTTCTTCTGCCGTTTGGAGCGTAAAGTCTCACAGCAGCCCCTCCCCCACATGTTGCTGAGGTGAGTCAGTGAAGGCTGCTACCATTTACTTTATTGCTTAAGAAACACAAATGAACATTTGGCTGCGTCGATGCGGCCTGAGCAGAGAGCCGGTTTAAGTGAACGGCTAATGTCAGCTCAGTTTATTTCAAAACTACTCATAATTTTAATGCTAATATAGATTTTTTTTAAAAATTCATTTTAAGTATGAGAATCAGTGTGCTATAGTTAACACTGTAATATGAAATAAAAGGAATAATTGTGCTAAATTATAGAAAATACATCATGTTAGTGGTTTTTTAAGATGTATGTATAAATGCAGTGATCAGATGCTATTTGTCAGCAAATGTATTGAACAACCCAACTGTTTTATTGATCTATTTTTTATATCCATGATCTATTGATGCTAACTTACAAATAAAAAAAAGCTAAGATTCACATTAATAAATGGTGTTTCATGCACTTTAGTAAAAGCCAAAGAAAATGTTGAGATGATTGAACTGAAAAAATGATCGTAGCTTAGAACCTACCGATCGTTGTACATATATTTATAAACACATTTAAGTAGAAATTCCCCAAAGGCCTTTAAGAAATAAATATGATCTTGTGTGATCTTATCTATACATGCAACACATTTATTTACACGAATAAACTTGATGACGCTATCGCTGAGCTTCATCTTATTAACCGTTACCTCAAGATATTTCCTCTTCCTCATGTTTGAGCTGCAGAAATAACTCAGATCAGTTTGTTGGTTTGTCTCTGAAGCACAAAATGTACTAATATTCCACTAAGGGGTTCATCACGCCGTCTGGCCACCAGATAAGCACGTAAAAGGTCAACATGTATGGCGTGAGGTTTTATATTTAGAAGTAAGACTAATTAAAATAGTGTGGTAAAAATAAAAGTGGGATTTCCCTGTGTGGGCACTTAAACAAAAACATGGGACACGTCACGTGATGGTATCCGTTTTATAGTGGCTTATTTAAAATACAAGTGAATCTCAAATCTCACTGAAATGTCAGCTTACTTCACTAATTCAGCTCAAATCTGACCGATATCCATACACACAAACTGCATGTTTTGAATCTTTGCATGTAGTTTGGTTATTTCTTTTGAAATTTTGAAAATTATCCACACACCAGCAAATGTTACAACTCCAAAAATAATCACTGACTGTGAAAACTGGACTAATCGATTGATGGATAGAGCTCTAAATCTTTCCACCGCCTTCAGGGATATGGGACTTCCAATTCTAGATAAAAATGTGAATTTTTTCCCTCTGAAAACAGGCTTTTGGGACAATCCTTTTTCTCCTTGGTTAGTTAAGATGTTTCTGACGTTTTTTGTGGTGGCAGAGTGGTTTAACACAAGCAGCGCAACAGTTATAGCCCATTTTCCTGACTCTTGCGAGACTGACTCCGTTCACGCCTTGTGAATCTCTATCAAACCCTGTAAGGATGTTTACAACCCTGTGAAGGTTGCAATTATTTCTATTAATTTTGCATCTTTAGACAATACTTTTCCCTCCACTAGACTTTCCAGTAACGTTTGGATATAAGGCTCTGTGAACTGGCTTCTTTAACAATCTCCTTTTGTGGCCAACCCTCTCCTGACAGTGATCACAACGTAGCACTTCATTATTGAAAGTCATGATAACCAAAATTAACTGGAATTATTTACTATAATAAATTATTCGTAAGATGTTCTCATTTTCTGTAGCTAACTGTAATAGGGGAGTTGTTAAAAATGTTTGGCTTATTAATTATCTAAGTTTATTCTGTAACAGACGTGACAGAGCACTGAACGTTTTTTTACACCACAAAACCACATTAGATTAGTGTTATGTTTTTTCATCATAGCACATAACGTACCAATTTTCCATCAAGGGAGACTCCACACTGAAGGGACCAGCTCAACAAGTGAAAGGTCACAACAAATATGTAGAAACAAATCTGAAAATAAAAACTGAGGGAGATAAAAGGCTGGAATTTCCTCTGCAATCATTTTATTAAAAAAAACTATGGTACGCATAATTTGATGCTACACCTCTGGATATGGTTTGTTATAGCAATGATAGATAGTTTTATAGTGGACCATTTGATCGTGTGGTTTCGGGTCACACCCACATGTGAACCGCCGTGACTCGAACGTAGTTTGTTTCCAGCTGATTAGCTTGCAAGCCGCCCGGTGTCATGGCGCAGCGGGGAAACACCGCCACCTGGCGGCAGGCTGCTGCCCCTGCGGCAGCAGGAGGAAAGTGTTTCGGAAGTGGACGCTCAACGGCAGAACTGGGACCGAGGGAGAGAGGGCGGAGAAACGGGAGCAACCGACTGGATTGTGGAAATGACACTGGCTTTTATCCAGCGCCCGAAATAATTCATGTCTAGCTTTCACGTCATTACCGAAAAACCAGAGGCCGCTCCATTTACGATGAGTCGCATAAAAAGGCCGTAAGGTAAGTCAGCCCGGTCCGTGAACCCTGCGGAAGCTATGCTGCTAGCGGCTTCTTTTAGCTAATGCAATAAATGAGCCGCGGCTTGCTAAGGCTGGTAGCTCTGTTCGGGGAGACGCGGAGGGTTTAGTGACCTAATAGGGCGAAAACGTAGGCGTGCGTCTGGTTTAGACGGTTTTCGTGCCGTGTCAGTGATCTTAGCCCGTGGATTGGTTTTCCTCTGAGGTTGAGCAGAGCAGCATCATGAAAGAGCGATTGTTTAGGACCGCCTGCCTGCGTGGCTAACACCGTGTGGTAAATGTTTACCTGTCAGCCTGACAGGATTACCCTGGGCTTGATAGCCTGAGCTAACATTCAGGTTAACGTGGCAGGTACACATTATAAGATGCAACAGTTTAACTCAGGTTTAACCCATGTTTATGAGTACATTTAGCAGACAGACCAATCCAAGTTTTGAGTCATTATTCATCGTATAATGTCTAGTTTCCACCGCTGTTGACCATGATATGTCTGTTATGATGGTCAGGAGGTTGTTACTTCACAGTGTTGGTGTCATTGGATCCAGATATGTTTACATGTTCTTATTGTGACCCAGTTCACAGCAGCCTTACGACATCAGCCGAGTTTTCTGTCGGATTCCTGTGTACATAAATGCTAACCTTATTTCTTGTGAAGTTATTGTTCTGTTTCAAATGTAAATTACAGTCTCTACTCACACATATTTTCTTACAAAACAATAAATAACAGCATTCTCTCAAAACAACCACAAACCTCAGTATATGTGTTTGAGACTGAGCATGACCAACACAGAGCATCACATAATTAGCACATAATTATTAAATACAATCTGAAAAGTGTGGCACGCTTCTGTTTTCAGACCTGAGTCGATCCGTTTTAGAGCAGCTTTTGCTGCAAGTCTTTTCTGTAATCAGCTTTGCACTTCGCTTTCCTCTTTGAAAAATAGATCCATTGTCGTCTTATGGGGGGGAAAAATGTCTTTCTTAACATCAACTTTCAATCCAGGTGAGAGTCCAGTTTATTTAAATACCATGATATTTAAAAGAGTTCATATAGTCCAACTTGTTTTATTTATTTTTTAATTTTTTGCAAAGCTGGAGAAATTATTTTGAATTTTGCTGTTTTGTGCATGAAAATATCGTTGACGGAAACATGGCTAGTGAGCGTTAGCTGCTTTTTCCACTATATTGTTCATCCTTGGTCTTACACCAAGCCCATCTGGTGTCTCTGCTGCTGGTGACTCCATCTTAGTCCCACCAAAGCACAGAGTCTGAGGTAAAGGACATGATGTCATCATGTGTATGGGATCATAAGGTTGCTTAGAAACCTGTTTTATGCTGCTGGGCACTAAGATGCACATAGACACTGTCACAATAATCAATAAATCGATTAATCGCATGATAAATTAAAACAAGCTCAATAAGTTCCATTTGCATGATTTATCGCTTTTCTGTTTCTGCCAAAAACTTTTCTTCTCCTCGTTTCATGTTTCATGTAATCGGCTCCAGGAGTTTTCTAGGCAAGGCAGATTTATTTGTGTAGCACATTTTGTGTCTAAGACAATTCAAAGCACTTTGCAGAAAAATCAAGAGAGTTTGAAAACATATCAAACAATATAAAAACAAATTAAATAAAAGCATATTAAATTAAATCAGAAAAAACAAATCTGATAGAAATATTTCCAACTGTCATATCTTAAAAAAAAAACAGTTTTCTAATGTTTGCATAAGGTTTCAATGGTTTTCATTGCAGCAGCTCCTGTTTTATCTGCTGTTGAAATAAAGTCACGGTCGTTACGGAAACAGGGTTATATATGCTGGCCAGGCTTCCACCGAGCGGCAGAAGAACTGGGTCGCCCCCAGCAGAGAGGATGGAGGGGAATGACCCACCGGGGCAGCAGATCAATCCCTTCCTCATCACACTTTATCAGCAGCACAACTGTCCTGATTGCTTCTGCTCCATCTCTCATTTTCCTTTCTCTCCTCTTTCCCTGCAGGGACCACTCAAAGTTTTGACGTCCAAGGGGGGCGGGAAAGGCAAAAAAATCCGGGGCGACCGATTCGATCCTCCGGGGCGGCTTCGGCAGGTCGGGGACGGTCGCCATGCGTCGGCGGTGAGGGGCGGTGAGGGGCGACTCGCTGCGAGGGACACACACACACACGGTGTCGGGAGAGGTGGAGATGAAGCTCAAACAGCGCATGGTGGTGCTGTGTGCCGTACTCCTGCTGCTGGGCCTGGCCAAGATCTTCCTGCTGGATGGAGGGGAGGGGTCTGCGGCCAGTCGGCGGGACCTGCGCGCCTTCCGGAAGGTCAGCACGCACTTAGCTGACAGGGTCCCCGTTCCTGGAAAAGGTGGTAGCACTTTATATGAAGGGGTGTGCATAACACTGACACGACCCTGTCATAAACATAACACTTGTTATGAACGTGAAGGAGTCTTCATGAACGCTTTCATGAAGTGTAATTCTGTAAATAATGACGTCTTTAAAGAACAGTTACAAAAAATGTGTGATTTTGCATTAAAAGTGTCATCATTTACCAAATGACACTTCATGACAGCATTCATGAAGACTCCTTCATGTTCCTGACTGGTGTTGTCATGTCAGTATTATGCACACCCCTTCAAATAAAGCGTTACCAAAAAGGTATCTCGCACCAAAAAGGTATCTCGCACAATAAAAATTAAAGAGATTTACATAAAAATCATGTTTTTTTTTTGTTTTTTTTTTACATAACGCTTTCCTCATCTGTTTGGCAGTTCATCCGTCCATCTGTTCCATGCTTGCATCCTGCGTTTATAACTGCGTGATAATCCCCACAGATGGAGTCGGGTCTCTCTCTGCCCCGGGGAGCCCACCTCACGCACACTCTCCAGTCTCCGTGGGAGATAGCGAGCCAGTGGGTGGGCCCCCGAGAGGTGTACCCCGAGGAGACCCCCGAGCTGGCCGCCGTGCTCACCTCGCTGAGCACGGCCAGGATAGAGCGCGCCGACGTGGGCTACAAGGGCACGCAGCTCAAAGCCCTGCTGGTGCTGGACGGAGGACAGAAAGTGGTCTTTAAACCCAAGAGGTCAGACTTCAGATCGTTCTGCGATTGGTTATTGATTAATAGGTTGATTGATCGCCTTACGATGAATTGATAAGCGTTGTCTTAAAGCCCTGGATTTTGACACATGAAGGGATGGAAGCACTTTTCATAAAGTGCTGAATTAAAAAAAACCTAAAATAACTGAATGAATAAACAAAAGATTGTGATTTTTCTCTTTAGAAAATATAACAAAGCAGGAACCTCCTGCTGAATAGAAAAATAAAGGATGAAAATATTTCAAAACAGAACCGCATAAAGTTCATGTCACATCCCACACCAGACTCTGTTTGGACTGTTTCTGTTTTCCATTCTTGTGTGGCTCTGCCATCTTTATTTCTGTATGTACTGGCTGCGGTTGAGGTTGACCAGCGGCACCGTCTGCTGGATGGAGGCCAAACTACAACACTAAAACAAAATCTAAGTGGACGTTATTAGCTGCTTGATTGGAACTAATTTTGATCTAATAAAATATTAACCGTAAGTCACTAAACGGCTTGCATCCCTTCTCTGGTACGTTCTTATCCTTTTAAAGTGGTTAAAATATGACTTCTTCTGATTTTCTTGCTCAGATACAATAGAGACTACGTGGTTGAAGGCGAGCCGTACGCCGGATACGACAGACACAATGCAGAGGTGGCTGCTTTCCACCTGGACAGGTAAGTGTGTGTGTGAGTGTGTGTGTGTGCGTATGTGTGTGTGTGAGTGTGAGTGTCCCACATGGCTCGAAACGACCCGTGACGTTTCCTTTCGTCCTCAGGATCCTGGGGTTCAGGAGGGCGCCCCTAGTGGTGGGCCGATACGTCAACCTGCGGACGGAGATCAAACCCGTCGCCACTGACCAGCTGCTGAGCACTTTCCTCATGCAGGGTGAGCGCGCGAATTCCTTCTACTCCCCAAGCAAATTTCTCGCAAGGGGTGAGCGTTTTCACTCCTCTGGCTTTGAGTCAGTGCGGTTGTCTGGAATGAAAGATCCTCGTATATTTCTGACCAGTTCTGTTCTCGTTCTGTGTTTGTTTTGAGCTTTGTGAGACTCAAATTTACTCTCCGTCAAACTGGCGTGTCCTGTGTTTCTCTGGCTCTGTCTGAATAAAGTCTAGAAATCCACCCTGTAGGGGTGTGGCATCGGCAATGCTTGCAATAAAACAAAACTCTGGAGAATTTCAGTAACAACGGATGTGGGAAGGACCTGAATCAAGATGTTGGACCAGTCTGGGTGCAGCAGCAGCTTAATTTAAATAATTGCAAACCTGTTGCGTGAATCTCAGTGGAAGTATGCATCAGACCTGTTTGAGATTTAAAAAGGAAACATTTATCATTAACACCAAATTCTTCTTCCTGAGACGGGCAAAGGTTCTTCCAGCCTGGAATCAGCTTGTATCATTTTCCATTGAACAGGAAAATTATAAGAGTTGGAGAGAAAGTGTAAAGATAAAAAAATCCCTGAAGAAATGCAGGTAGTTTTCACAGTTGGTACATTTATTTCACGTGAAATCAACTTTCTTGAATTTTGAATTGCAACATTATACCTGGAGTTTCACATTTTAGCCGGCGGTATTTTGCTTATTTTACACAATGACTGAATGTACGCGCATTAAGAAATCAGAAAAAGTTCAGTTTCGTCACCTGTCTAGACATCCAAACAAAGTACTTTGCACAATTTTATTTTAGAGTTTGACAAACTAATCAGCTCCATTCTTTACTTAGCGATTGTGGAAAAGAGCTGATTAAAGTTAGCTCAGCTGCTTTTTATACATAATAGTTTGTTTTGGCATTGCTTTTCTTTATTTTTGGAATCCACAGATGACCCAATTAGTTAGTTTTTTTTGCAGGTACAAAGATAAAATTAAACAGCACAGAAACTGTAGTCTGTAAAAGTCTTCAAACACCATCAGCAAGGATTTTCTGATTTTGGTAATCAAAAACAAGCAATGAATTTTTATAAAGTCGCATTTTTATGATGATGCGTCATGTTCTGTAAACATTCTCAGGAATTTTCTACCTTTAACACCACAGTTACTGTAAACATACAAGCCGTAACGACTTTCTGAAAATCCGTGCAGTCCTACGGCTCATTCTGGGGATCCCGAGGCATTCGCTGACCAGACGGGAAATGGAGTCCCTCCAGTCAGATCTGGGTTTCTCCTCCCCTCTATGAAAGATGCTCACTTCGAACGCTTGTATAAAAAAAAATCTATTGATCTTTAGTTTAAAAATAAATTCAACCTTTAGCTTAATCATAGGGAAAACTTTGTTGGTGTGCTCTTGGAGTAGATCTTCTTAGAAGGTTCAACACTGCTGCAGGTTATTTTAGACTTTAATCTAAAATAATGACTTTGTAACAGTTAGGGTTTTTTTGGGGTTTTTTTTACGTTGTTTTACATGATGTGCTGCTATTTGAAATCGTTCAGCCTTCAGAGAGACTCTATTTAATATATATAAGGTCAGATGATTATATATTCTATTAGTTTGGCTTCTAAAATTGAGCTCAGCTTTCATAAAAATGCACTTTACTGACATCTGATTCATGATTTATAAGGCCATTTTTTCCCCCGCCACTTTGGGATAAAATTGTTTAAAACTTTTTTGTTTGTTCGTTTTGCATTTTCTCAGGTTATCTTTATCCAATTTTAGAATTTGCTTCATCTGAAACATTTTAATGCGGGGGAGAACATTTATCTCACCACTGCAGGAGACAGTTCTACTTAAGTTTAAGAAGATTAGTTTCAGGAAAAGCAGCATGAAGTGCAATATGTTGGTGACAGGCTAACGCGATAAATGACAATGTTATTTTGATATTACTGTGCAGGTCGGTTTCACACCAACTGTAAGGTACAGGTGTCCCTCTTTGAATTAGAATATCAAACAGCAAATGTATTTCTGGAGTTGAAAGTGAATCTCACGGTATAAGATCTTCCAGACTTTTATTTCTGATCTTTTGAATCATTACTTCTCACACCTTCCTCCTGAAAATACTCTGCAGATTCTCAGTCAGATTCATTGCTTGTGAATCTTCTGTCACATTTTTTCCCCCTTCCACTAAACTTTCCATGAGCAGCTGCAGCATTCTGAACATCCACCTGGTTCTGCTGCGACGTTTTCCGTTTTGTGGAGATCTTTCTGTCTGTAGGACAAATGACGTAACGGTCTTTGCTAGTCAAGACCAACATTTTAAAATCCTTCTATGCTTCTTTGTTTTTTTCTTTTTTTTTTTTTAGTATTTCAGTAAAATTCTAATTTTCTGAGATGAATTTCAGTATTTTGTTAGCTGCAGTCATTGAAAGAGACACAAATAAGCACATGTTGAGTCAAACTACTGAAATTAATTTCTTTAATAAAATGTTTAGTTATATTCTGTGTTTGTGGGATTTTCCCCGCTGAATAAATTAACTAAAATTGAACCCTGACTTTTTCTTTTCTAAAACTTCCAAAGTGTGATTATGTCACAGCAATAAAAGATACATTTATTTTAAGGCTTTGTAGATGTCTTTACATAGGAGAGCTGTATAAAAATGCTTTTTGTTCTTTACCTGCTCTATAAGTTTGTTTTTATTTCATAAAGATGAAGAGGAGCCGCTGCTCCTCCGTTTTTGGACGTGTGGCAGCAAAGCTGTGTTTTCTGTTCCTTCAAATTTATTTGGGGAAAAGTCAGACCAATTAATTTTAATTGCACTCTTTTTAAACTATCAAGCATAAACTAAATATTACAAATAATTACTACATCAAAAAGAATTTCTTAAAGATAAACAGACTCAGGATGAGCTTTATATTTAATGGGGCGTATTAGTAAAATGAAAAATCAATCATTTTGATTTGTGATGCTGAAAAAGCGTTTGTTTCTCTTATCTGGTATTATTTATTCAAACATTTAAAAAATGTGGTTTTATTTGCCCTTTCAGTTCAGTGCTAAAAAAAAACACACCACACTCCCATAGCAGGATTAAGAAATGCATTGAATGTGTATTAAAGACGCTCGATATAAGAAATGTTTTTACACCACCAATATTTTACTTTCTCGGGGGATAAAAAACTTTTTCTTTTTAGATGCCTTAAAGTTAGAACACATTTGAGTCGCAGAAGAAAGTAATCCAGATCTAGTTAATGTTACAGTTGATAAGTCTAATATTAAAAGAAGATCAATTGTGAGAGAATATATTCATCTTTGCAGGAATCCCATAACGTTTCTAGGCTAAATTAAATCAAAACAAAGCAAATCTGATTATTACAGAAGATTGCTGGTTTAATCAATGCGTGACTCTGGTAAACATGTCAAGTTTCAGACAGATGGAAGAAATTTACGTGGAAAAGTATAATGAGTTTCACGATTATCCCTGAAATAAAACAAAAGCAAAAAGGCCGATTTATATATATACATATATACACAGGTTGATGGTTGATGTTGGTGTGAGTGTGGAAACTTTGTGGCCAATCGTTTTCATTTCCTTTGGGATTGTCAAGTTCTCCAAATGATTAATTGATGATTAATTTCATCACTGATCTGGTGACCGAATGCGGTATCTACTCAATATATGTGGGAGAAGCTTCATATTAAACCAGCTTAGAAGATGAATGCAGTCGACAGAGTTCAGTGTTGATGAGTTGCAGTTCAGACGTTAAATGATGATCGATGAGGTTTTGATATTACTGGGCAGCTTTAACAGATTAGCTGCGCAGGTAAAAGTGATAACTTACACTGTGGGTGTTAGGCTGGCAGAGAGAATCCAGCATGTGTAGAAAGGATGTCTTTTGCATATGAGAGTTTTTTTTTTCTGTGATGTATGTAAAGAGACAGCTCTGGCTCTTTTTTTTAAATACACAGAGCAGCAGAGTTGCCCACCTAAATCACATGAGTTCTCTCTGTGTCACCAACTTGACATATTGATTATGTTTGTGGCTTTTTTTTGTGACTCATTTAATGACTTCAGTGCTTCAGTTCAGATCATTTTCAGCCCTTCACTTTTTCATACACAAACAGTTTTTAGTGTTTCAGGTTTTAATCTGGTAAATTCTCATGCAGGAGGTCTCACAGCTATTTTGTTTTGGTCACAATCTGACATTTGAGAAGAGCCTTCAGGCTCCAACGTGGGATTAGAGCCAGTTCAATTGAAACGGTGATGAAAATGTAGAATTAAATTATCTGCAAAGTCTGAGCATCCTTTTGATTATCTCTGTAAAATATCAAAATGTGAATTTGTGAAGAAAAGTAGACGGATCCACAATGGTTCAGTATCTGGGTTCTTTGTCTGAAATGGCTGATCACATACATGACACAGGAAGTAGGACTATATAGAGGGGTCTCTCAGGCCCGCCAAATAAACTCATCTGGAGTTGCAAATGTCGCAACTTTTTGAGAAAGGACAGCTTATAATTTTAGGTAAATGTTCACTGTAGGGAATTAGTTATTTTTAAAGGGCAGCCATCTTATTTCTCTTTGTAGGATTTAAAGTAAACGTAAAACTTCGCAAAAAGAGGACAGATTGTTTTAAAAATAAAAACAGGTTACAAACTAATGACAAAACACATATTACTAGTACTTTTAATGTCATTCTTTGTTATAATTCAATGCAAATATTGTAGAAATAGACTAAATAATTGTTAAAAGACGTGCATTTGTTATTATATCCAAATTTAATAACATTAGCAGGTTGGAGAGCCTTTGACGAGATGAAGGGCTGACGTGACTCAGACCCGTTCTATATTTACAGTTTTTTGCTAACATTAATTTTACTTGCTATCATCAGATCTTCGATAACTCTTATTGTAATTATTGTACTAGATTTTTGTCTTGACTCTTATATTTTATTTTTGTCAACCAAAACACCAAGTGGTATAATAGCTGTTTTGGCTGATTTTGTATTTTTCTTTCTTTCTGTCTGGATAGTTTATGCCAGTGTTTTTTCAACCTTTTTTGAGCCAACGTACATTGTTTTAATTGAAAAAATCACGAGGCACACCACCAACCAAAAATGTAAACAAAGATACTCTGTAGCTGCCTATATTACATATATAGTCATTCTTATCAAAGTGTCTGCAGTTTTTGCAGATCATCAAATAACATTTCTCAATAAGAATTTCTCCGTTGTGCCTGCTGCTAACATGTGCTTGTTCTAAATGAAAATTAGGGGTTCTTCTTTCATTTCCAATTTTGACTTCCAATGACTCACTTCCTGCTAAAGAGCCACCTGGTGGTTGAAGAAAAATCCACAGAAAATAATATATATGTTCAAAGTGCAGGAAAAACGTAGCAGCTTATAGTCTGGAAAATACGGTAGGTGAAATTGGAAAATTTCCACGGCACACCTGACAATCACTCACGGTACACTAGTGGTTGAAAAACACTGGTTTATGCCTTGGTGGTTTTTTTTATTCATTTATTTTTTATTAACTCTGGAATCTTACAGAAACATTTAATCTTGGTAGATTTTAGTCACTCTGATAAATCGTCTATAAACATCATTCAAGTCTGGAAAAGCTGGGGGGATTTTCCCTCTTGTGGGAATGAGGTTTGACTATTCAGGTAGAAAAAGTAAAACGTTTTTCGCATCACACCGCAGGGGGGAAAGAATAAAAAATAAAACGGTACACTGGGGCATCTAAACACCTCGTGAATTCACCGTTCATTCAGTACATCACGCTGACTCATCTCTGAACCCGTATTAATATTCAGCTTCATTGTTTTTCCTTTTTGATTCACTATAATGCAAATGAGCCACATATAAATTTTGAATTTGCCAGTCATGCTGCAAACCTGCAACTTTCAGAGTACATTTTCTATGACCATGAAAAAAAACCCACAATAACTTCACTGCTGCCCATGAAGTTGGAATATCTTTAACAAGTTTCCATAAAAGGACAGTTTCATTACTTATTCCTGGTGAAACGTCTATTTTAAGTTCTTTTTTTTTTTTTAAATCACAGCAGCCGCGTCATTCCCTGTTCTCCTCGTATCTCTCTTCAGGTAATAACACATGTTTCTACGGGAAGTGCTACTACTGCCGGGAGACAGAGCCGGCGTGTGCGGATGGCGAAACCATGGAGGGGTCACTGACCCTCTGGCTGCCGGACGTGTGGCCCCTTCAGAAACACCGACACCCTTGGGGCCGCACGTACAGAGAGGGCAAACTGGCCAGGTGGGTGTGGCCTTCATGGCCTCCTGGGACAATTCTGTGACACGAATTGTCCCAGATTCGGTTTGATGATTGCCAAGAAAAATTAAAACGTTGCGTTGTTCAGGCTGGTGACTGAATGTGGGTGAGCTTTGATTGCTCATAACATGAGGTCAGAATGCAGCTCGGTGCGTGTGCGTGTGTGTCCGCATGTATGCTGCTTCTGCCCGTGAGGGAAGTTGCACACAGTTCTGCATTGCAGCAACGAATTCCCTTCTGCAGACTCAAGACATCCCAATGTAACAATGTATTGTCGGCATTGTCAGTTTTGCTGTTATTCTCCACTGTTTGTTCAGTGAACGTACCCACGAATTTGAAAATATGATTAGATGTAGTTGCTGTGTACAGTTCAGTCATACAAATCACGCTTTTTTTTATATGACTATGATTGCTGGACATTTTTTAGTTGCCTAAAAAAGAACCGAATAGTTTGCGTCATCACTTTTGTCGTCATCACAATCATTACACAACTTATCATGTTCTCCCACCCCATAGTTTATTTTGATTTTTTCTCCTAGTTGCATCGAAGTAGTTCAGGTCAAATCACTTTTAGCAACAGCCATGATGTAAATTCAAAGGCTATTTTTAATATGGTCTCAGTTTAAAAACAAGGGCTGTCCCCCGATAGAAAAATAACTGAGATCAACCAGGCCTGATGGCGCCCTGACCCGCAGAGTCAAGATAACTGGAACCTCTCTGATGACACGAAGTAGGCCAGTTAAAGCAATTCATCAATGGATGAAAGACAAAGTCAATAGCATTTATGTCTAAATTATTAGCCACCTCTACTGAGGTAATAGCTGTTGTAAGATAGTATAATATGTGGAAAAATTGACCAGATCTCGTTTCCCATCAGAACAACCAATGTGTTTATCTTTGTGAAAACTCATCAGAATTTTAGATTTTAGTTCATTTTTTTATTTATTTTACTTATATCTTTTTGTTTTGTAATGAAATAGCTGGGAGAAGACTTTTTTCATTACATGGTAGAATTTTCATCTGAAACACATAAGTCCAAAAAATGACTAAAATTGTTATTTCAGAGAGGCATAGTCAAAGTCCAGACTAAAAATATATGGGCATTTTAGCTTGACTGGAGACACACTTCCGTTGCAATTGTTCTTCTATTAAAATGTGTTTATTAATCTACAAAATATACACTTGTCAGATAAAAGGAAAAATACTTTTTTATGGCACTTTACATTTATGTGCAAGCTAAGAAATGGGAAGTAAGCATTCTGGAGATGCTGATCCTTAAATCGCCTTACCACATCTTCAATCTTCAACGCTGATATTGCTCAGTATTTTATACATTTGACTTTGTTTTGCCAGGTTGTTCCGTTCCGAAGATTGTTTTGAGCAACCTAACACTTCTCTATCCCAATTCATCTCTGACTTTTTAATATCTTAAAGTTTAAATTCTCCCAGGGTGTGTAAAAGAGAGCTAAAAAACCAATGGGCCAGGAATTAAGCCTTGTGGGACTCCCTTGGGTACTTGCAATAGGTCTGAATATGATGGGTAATTAAATATTGTGCTGTAGAAGAAAAAGTACAGCATGTCTATGTGAAGAAGAACATTTTATGAGTTACTCTTAGTTAAAAGACGGCAGAAAGGAGAGAGGAGCATCAATAAATCCAAGACTGATCAGATCAGAGGACGTCCAGATGACGGATACATGTATAGTGAGATGTCCTGATGAACCTTTTTATTGTGAAATGGTATTGCTGCCTGGGAACTTCTAGCACAGTAACATCCTTTAATGAGATCAGTGAAAAGATCACCGTAAAGAGGAAATTCCTAAATTAGATTTTTGGGAAAAAGAAATTAACTGGATGGAATAAAAGTACCAAATCACTGTCAAAACCATATATATATATTTATTTATTTTTTTATTTTTTATTTTTTCTGGTGATTCCTACTGGATCTGTTCAAAATGTAGTCATATAAATCCACCAACAGGTGGGTGAATGATTCCTTCAAATCCTTAGCTTGATTTCTAACTCATTAAAGACGCATCACAACATCATTGTTTGGTTTTTGTTTTGGTCAATAATGAAAGACTCCAACATTACTCCAAAACAAAAGATGAGTTTTAGCAAATGCCAGATAAGCTCGGTCTAAGATGAAACCAAGCTTATCTGTCAAACATCAACAAGCGGTTTGTAGACTGTGTAATTTGGTAGACACCTTGGCCATTTATTGCACCAGAAATGACGTTATTAGCACAAGTGGGTGAAGCTTAACCTACTAAATGTTTTTGAAGGTTAACGGAAAGTTTTTTAAAACTGAAACTCTTCCACCTCCAGTGAAGATTCGGTCAAGACTGGGCTGCATTTTCTAGTTGAACTTACTGTTGTAATGCCTACTTTTAAACAACTTTTGATCATTAATAGTGCTATTCTGAAATACCAGACACATTTCATACAAGATTAATTAGAACTGAGTTTTAGAGACCTAAATAATGTTAGTTATAGTAGCTCTTACCAGGACTACACTTGTACACTGGAATAATGTATTTAGTATGTAAATACTTTACAAATATAAAAGTGAGCCACAGAAAAGTTAAAACTTCAAATGTTTTTCAACCTTTACAGGAAATGTGTAAAGAATAAGTTAGTTTTATTTGAACAGCTTGTCACTTTTTTTCTCGGTTTCTGTAGATTAATAACAAATTTGATCAGGTTTTCTTTTTGTTTTGCTGCGTCAAAAATGTGCAGCATTCCCAAAGCATTTTCATGTGTAGAAATCGTTACAACAATTTTATTATAAGAATTTTGAGCTGCTATGTTTAATACAGATCAAAGAAAAATCCACTGAGACACAAATTTGTGCCCAAAGAAATGCTTACAAGAAAAGAATGTGATGTTATTTGATGTTGAAAAGTTGTACATTTGCATGAGAAAAAATTACACTTCATTGTGATTAAAGGCATTTACATTTGTGAAATTAAAACTAGGGTAGTCTTTGAAATTGTAAATTCAGAAACTTGTAAGAAACACGTGGCTGCATCAATTCTGGTCCTCAGATGTTTTGACACAGGAAAAGAGCCACGTTCTACCTGAAAGTGGACTTCATAATGTCAGACAACTTTATTTTTCTTTTTCAAAATTTTGACTCGACCGTGTCAGAATGTCGTTTTAATATCGTAAATGTATAGGTGTTTTTTTCTCTTGGCTTTGACTTTGTCGTCAGGCAACATCCAAATTTCTTTAATATAAAAATGTCAAACTAATCTCAATATTTTAGACATTTTTGGCAGAAGTGTACTCCTAATTTTGTATTTTATTCTCAATTTATTATTTTTATTTGCTTTTTTTTCAAACATGCTGCTATGAACTGAACTAAAAAAGTCAATTGGCAGCCACTTAACTATTTTAAGTGGCTGCTAATGAGTCATTTAAGTCTTCATATCTGTATCAGTGAATCAAAATAATCATTTAGCACAGTGTAATATTTCATACCAAAAATGGATACCTTTTCATGCTGTCCATTTTGTCCAAAATGTCTGTCTTTCACACTGTGGTTTGTTAAATTATTTTCCCTTCACATCAGCCCAGACCTGCAAGTTTGTTCCCCTTTATCTAAATTTAGACTAAGTGATTTTTCTTGCCATCTGTGTGTGAGTTCTGGTTTCTCCTTTCTGCTGCGCCGTGTAGACAGAGGGCAGCTACGAGCAAACTCCACTGTTGTCGCATCTTTTGTCCAATCAGAACTTTGAGGAAATCAAATTGGGAAAAATAAACTGAGCCGCAGATCTTAGTTAGTCACCGTAGCGATGCTCCCATGGGATGTTTCACCTCATTTCCTGTCTTGTAAAATTCACTTTAATGACTTTTCTGTCATCCTACCTTCATTCTTAAATGAAGCTCTATTCACCTGATCTCATCTTTCGTAGGCTGACAGGAAGGTACTTCTAGTTGCCATTGCAAACAAACTTATTCCAGTCTATCTGAAGAACTTTCACATTTGTTTTTCCACATAGGTGGGAGTATGATGAAAGCTACTGCGAGGCGGTGAAGAAGATGCCCCCGTACGACGCAGGACCGCGGCTCCTCGATGTGATCGACACGGCTGTTTTTGATTATCTGATCGGCAACGCCGATCGCCATCACTACGAGAGTTTCCAGGATGACGGCGGAGCCAGCATGCTAATCCTGCTCGATAACGCCAAGAGGTGAGGAGTGATGAACCACAACATTTTTTTTTAAAAGTTGTACCACGTTGGTTTTGCATCAAATTTAAAGAAATCTTTTGTGGTTTTTTTTGTTTTTTTTTTTACCGTAACCGAGACTCTGGAGCCGAGTGTGTGTGCAGCACAGCACTAAAAAAACAAATTAGTCACTCCTGAAGAGTTCCAGTAAAATTCTCCTTTTTAGTAAACGTGTCGGCACCATAAGGATATTGTTAATCCACTCTTTACATCTCACTTCTGGTATCCCGCTAAATTGTCACTCATCTCTTCCAGTTTGCCCATCTCTTTTTCAAGAACTTGCCGCCACTGAAACCGCTTTGTAACTGAGTCATCTACGCCCACTGCTCGGATGGAAAGATGAGGGTTTTTCTAGTCTTGCTCTTAAATTTGTTTGTTTTATAAACACAGTCTGGTTTGTGAACACTTTTACTGATAACTTCTCTTTTTTTCTGAGAAGCATGATGTCAGACTTTTTTTTTGGGTCTGGCTGTAAAGTCTCTCCCTGGCAGAACAAATACAATATTTCATAGCTGATATTTTTTTTTATTTCTAGACCAAGCAGCAGCAGATCTTTATCTGAACATTGAATCACTTCCTTTTTGCTGCTGTGGTGGAATGAGGGAATGTTGGTCTGATGTTGATGATGATGAGGATTATTCTCTAACAAACTACAGCACCTTAAATAACTCCTGCCTCCTTAAAAAGCCTTAATCTTGAAATCAAGGCCTTAAAAAGTCTGAAAACCACCTAAAACCATATAAGATGGTATTAAAAACATTCCCCATAGGTCTTAAATATTGTAGTGACAGGACTATTTAATTTTGTATATTTTATATAGGGTTTTTTCTTTCCTCCTAGGAGTTTCCATCAGGCAACAGTTTGAGTCGACTGCAAATGTATTGCTAGTTGGGAGGATGTTGGTTTTTGCCGTTATCAACCCGTACAATGTTGCATGTTTGTGCAAAGAAATAATAATTTTTTAACTCCACACAGAAAACGGTCGAGTTTCTGCTGCTAGCAATTTTGGAGCAGCATTTGGTGCGATACAAACTGAGAAGTCGAGAAAAACAAACAAACTCTGAAGTCAGAGGTTTAAGCCTTTTGAATAATTTAGTTAAGAAAGTTATTACTGTGTGTGTTATTACGAGAGAACAGCTGAGAAGGAGGAGATTATGGAAAAGAAGCAAAGCATGAGACAAAAACAGAGCCGCAGATGCAGCTACGATGAAAAATGGGGGACAGGGGAGTAAAAGGAACGGCAAATAATGTCTTCAACTTAAGTAAGAATGTGACAATATCTAGAGTTTATCAACCGGTACAGTTTCTACTTCTTTGGTTTTGAGGAAGAGCTATTCCTCGAATAGTTCTCCCTTTTTGTCACAGTGGTTAAATACTAATCCACAACCCAAAGCTGCAATGACTATATTTGGTGTCAGTGAAGGGAACTACCTCATAATTAGGAAAGGTTGTACACACATCATTGCTTTCACTACTTTGCTTGCACACAGAAAGATTTTTATAACAAATATAAATCCAAAGGCCCTATGAAAGGTCTAAAGCTAGGAGATCTGATGCAGTTCATACAAAAATATCAGACATTCACTAACAAGCTCTAGGGATAAATTATTATTCTCCATCTGGAATCCAGGTAGTCTAGACGGGCTCAATGTAGAGTTTTTACTTTTATTCAGATTTCTTTTGTATCGTTATTTAATTTCTGCAGCAATTGTGATTATTTAATTTTTTTTGTCTTAACTGTGGTTGCCTATGCAAAACAATGTAAATAGTGTGGGGCCTTTGATGACTTCTGCTTCTTTGGATGAGTGATCTTGATGTTGGCGGGTCGAATGAAGGGGGCTGAGTGTGTTTCACCTATAAGTGTAAAAATATGAGCAACATTAACATGTATCTGTTATCTGTTGTGGCTCGGTATAAAGATTTTCTTTTTAAAATGGTTTTCTCAGTCATTTTGAGGCAAGAGCTCAATAGTTTGATGTATTCATGGAGGAGTATTCACACACCTTCCATTTGTCTTGTTCGTCTCTGTTGTGTTTTCTCGGCAGCTTCGGCAATCCTTCTTTGGATGAGCGAAGCATCCTGGCTCCCCTCTACCAGTGCTGCATGTAAGTCCCCACACAGTCAAGTCATGTTCATCAGACTGGCCTCTCCCATAATCAATCGCCTCTGTGTGTTTTGTGCTTTCGACTTTCTTGCGACAGGATTCGTGTTTCCACCTGGAACAGGTTGAGCTTCCTGAAAGGTGGAGTCCTGAGTTCGGCCATGCGACAGGCGCTCGCTTTTGATCCCATCAATCCCGTCCTGGCGGAGCCTCACCTCGCAGCTCTGGACAGGCGACTGAACGGAGTCATAGCAACTGTGAAGCAGTGCATGGAAGCCCAAGGTCCAGATAACACGCTGATAGAGGATCGGATGAACCTCCCGCATCCGTAAGGAAGCAAAAACAAGCGGCGAGGCTCGTCCAAACAGCCGTCTTCAGACAGTGGCTCTGCAGCTCCGGGGGAAGCAGAAGCGGCAAATGAAACCTTTGGTGGACCAAAGGCGGCACGTTTCTTCACCCTCCATCCGTTTATCGACTCTCTGAGAAATGCGATCCTCAACGGAGAACTCTGATCAAAGAGTCGGCGAGCCCTCCACCGTTTCACATCCAGCCTCTCGGGACCGGAGTGAGAAGGAAAGCAAACACTGCGAGCTACTGGTGTCGATGTTCCTCCCACCTCTTGCCAAAACCTCCCTCATTGGTCATGCTTGTTCATGTACGCCTCATTAGCCGCAGACGACGGATGAAGAAGTGTGAAAGCTTGAAATGAGTCTCCGACATCTCTGTGAAAGCCACACTTCAGACTAGAGCCAATAAACTGAGAAGTTACTTTAATTATATATATAAAAAAAAATACTCCCAATTTATTTTGAGTTTTAAATGGAACTGATAATTGACTCATTTTTGATCAGTATTGTACATATTTAAGTAGAGATGTAGATTAATGAACTGATGGGATATAAATATTTGGACTATAATATTAAATGAAATTTAGAGTGTGTGAGTGTGCGCGCGCGTGTGTGTGAGAGAGAGAGAGAGTAAAAAGAAGAGAATGAGAATGAGTGCCATTCTGTGCCGTAACTCAAAGCTACTGAAATGACAGACTTGAATCCTGGTGGGGGTCAAAGGTTTTGGGGTGTTTTATTTCATTTTCGGCATTAAACTATGGTCTACCTAAGTTGTCTTTTTCTTAGACTCGTCACCAAAATAATTTACCATCAGACTTTCCCCTAAAACCAATTTTCAAATGTTGATTATGGCAAGAAATTTCCAAGTCATCAGGGCCTACGTGAAAAGGTTCTTTGCTTTGAGCGTGGAGTTAACTGTAATCTGTCACAATACATTTCCTTTATTAGCATGTCAAGAAAAGCTGCCTCTCGAGTTTCCTCTGACTGTAAATCATAAGTGATGGTGACATCAAGTACAAACTAGAAAGTGTGCATTTCCTATGAAAATGCAAGTGTGAATACTTTTGGTGAAAATAGCAAAAGCGTTTGAAGCCGACTGCTGAAGAAGATAAGAAATAGTCCATGCGGTGTGAAAAACCCAGGTAAAAGCCAAAATTAGCTAAAAAGCTAAAACTAGCTAAAATACTAATGATAGCATCTAGGCTACCACTAGCATACTGGGTTGCAGTAATATAGTCCATGAAATTTAAAAAAAATCAAACATGTAAACCCTGAAATTTGGACAGGACAGAAACGTTCCCCTATTCCTTCTGATAAGATAAAAACTGCGGGTGAATGAAATACAAACCTTTTATGAGACATTGATATTTGTTTGGAGGCATCGTTTAGCACGGTGAATATAGAAAAATTCTACTACAGTACAAAAAAGCAAAGTCAAAAGCTCAAATTATTCCCAAGTGTTAAACAGCATAAAAGCTGTTACACTGCCCAACTTCAAAATGGCCGCTGCCTTGTTTCCTCCATGTTTCCTCTGAAACTAGATGATTAATTGCCATTAATAGGCAGGACCTGAAACATCCACTGTGAAACACAACGGACATTTTATATTGTTAATCTCAATTCTGTCACAGGATGGAACGGTTTCCCCCATGGGGAGAAAAATTCATAAAAAACTGAATATAAAGTATGAAGGTTACGAATACCAAGAGATATAGCCGACATTAGGAGAGCAAGCTAAATAGTATAAAAGTTGAATGGTGAAAATAGCACAAAGTAAGCAGAAGAAGCGCGATGAAATTCACGGAGCAACCAGAAAAGTGGAACGCAGTAGTGTGAATGCCATTCACATTAATAACTTTTTTAAAATACAGTGGGCAATACAGGAGGCATGTTTGTCAGTACGAAATCTGCATCGGAAGACTACATAGCATTCTTTTCAAACCATTTAAGCCTTAAATTTGAATTTAAATGTCTTAAATTTGTTAAGAAAAATAAGTTGGTCTTTAATATGTTATTCAAAGGGTTTAAATTTTGAATTAATAGGACTATTTCAACAAGCGAGAGGCGGGTGTCACCCTGGACAGGTCACCAGTTCGTTGTAGTTTCTGTGGAGATATGGTTCTTAAATTCTGTTCAAAATGATCTTAAATCTTAGGTTTGAGTTGGTGAAACCCTGCGTTAATAATGGATGAACTCATTGTAAGGATCCTATTGACGGTTGAGCAAACTCATCAAATTTTAATCATATCACTTCCTTTGTCAGAACGTGACTGGTCATTGGTCATCGCTCGTGAAGCCGATCCGGGCTTATGGCCTCTTCATTTGGTGTGTGAATAGCATAACAGAGACAGGCTGACCTCCCGTATCAGTCTTTCACATGAGCTGTCAGAAGGTCACTTAATCACGCTGTTGCGTGTGTAGAAAAGGCTAATGTGTTGTAGATATGATTAATCACATTATCGTTGAGTTTCACAAGCCAAACCCAGGACTAGTTACTGCCGGACTTGTCAAATCAAGAAATTTACTAAAACAAACAAATCTATCTGGTGAATTGAAGCAAGACTTCAAAGAGCTTCACGTCTCGCCCAATCTAAAGAAAGTCAACAATCAGAAGAAAGGTCGCTGACGTCTTCAAGCTCGATTGGGTTGCAAAGTCAAATGGACAGAAAACTTCTGTGGTCGTAGGTGTGCGCCAAAAAATATGCTCCTACTATTTTCTAGCAAACTATTTTCCACCTCCCTGGTGGAGTCTGATCATTGCCTGATGCTTTCAGGCGCCGCGCCCAGCCCTGGTTTTCTAACATGCTCTGTTCAGGAGCGTTGCTGATTCTGATATCCAAAGCTGGATTCCAGTAGCCCGTCCTGTCTCTGTCCTCAATAACATGGTGACATAAAATGTCATCATTTTCATCATTGTCATTTGATGACGACTTGTCACTATTGAGGGAAATGTGCTGCGGTCAGACTAGCATGGTGATGAAACAAGATATTCATGTTACCCAAACAATAGCAAAGAAGAGTGAGCCAAAATCCATCCACAGTTGTTTCTGCCAAGGTGGGCACAGCCAATTACCTTCTTCAACTAATGCATGAAATCAGATTTTTAAAATGTTTTTTTGTCTTCTGGTCTGAAATATTTAAGTGCCAAGAAAAACCAAAGCAGAGTATTTCTGTTAAAGCACTGCTGGTTTCTCAGAGCCCCGTCTATGTCTAGACAGTAAATGCTGGATTTGCTGGAAGAGACTTTCGTTTTACTTTTACTTTTATTGTTTGCCGTGTTTTATTTTACTCAGGTTTGACACAGAATGTGTCACGGCTCTTATCTCGGGCGCAGTACTTGTTACTTTCCTCTCAGTTCTAATAATCAAGTTTAGTTATCATCTGTCATGAGTCTTGCCTTCGGCACCAAACCTTTTATTTTCACTTTTCCAGCTTTCAGTCAGATCTAGATTCAATTTCTGCTCACAAATCGGTGGAACAAAAACAACTAAAATGCTTCCCCCCCCCCACCCCGCCGTGCGGTGAGGTGCTCAGTTAGACATCAAAACAACCACCAGAAATATTGTTGTTGAGGTATTGTGGGTAATGCTCGAGCTCAGCTGTGGTTAGGGCACCTGCGAGCCGCCCGACCTCTTCCACCTGTCTTCAAGATCTGACTCCAGACCCGGGGCCGACTCGAGCAAGCAGGTGCGAGAGCATGAGTCGTCACATTTTAGAAACCCGGCCGAGCAACCTTCAGGATGTGCGTGGGCTGCCGATGAATAACCAAAATCTCACTGCTCCAACACAGACTCAATCTTTCCTCGTCCATTTTAGTGTGTCAGCTAAAGCAGAAATACCCGTGTTGTGTCCAAAGACAGAGAGAAAAAACTCCCTCATCCCTGCCAATCCGCCACTGTTACAGTATCTCTTGCTAAGGACTTTCCCCGTCTGAGCATGCTCTTCTGATACACATCATCTTTCACCGCACCGGCTAATTCTTATCACTTGACATTTACTTTTAAAGTGTTTAACAGTGGCCAGGGCTGGCACCGTTGACTAGAAAGCGCGCGCGCTCAGCGCCGCGGCCCGAGCTGCGTCTGTTGCACCTACAGAAGGGGAAGCATCATTGTGAAACCATGAGGTATGCCGACACCCTTCTCCCTTTTCCCACGAGCAGATGTTCGTTCTCAGCTGTCTTCTTGCCTCATCCAGCATGTCATGTGTGTGTGTGTGTGTGTGTGTGTGTGTGCATGCGCGAGTGTGTTTCTGTTGTGTGTTTGCACAGCTTCGTGATGTGGGACACCTGTTTCGGTTCTGCTAAGCAGGTGTTTTACTTTGGACACATATCAAAACATTGAAACTTTGATCAAAACCACAATGTTTGTCATGTTGGGGCATGTCAGGTCATGTCAAAGCAAACGTTCAAAGAAGGAGCAGCACTTCTACGCAGAGGTGGATCGAAGGGTCCTCTGATGGTCGTGAAGAATGGCGCTCCAATCATTCATTTCTTTTATCACAGAGTGTCACTCTGCAGCACTGTGGTTGCGATCTTCCCATCAGAGCTGTTAGTTTGGTTTCCCACTTCTATATTTACCATCCATGTGTGACTTATGAGCAGTAAACACGATTCAGAAAAACGAGGATCAAAGTGTGGTCAACCCAGAACCACGCACTTTAAATCCAATACCCAATGCGGCAGCTACTGTACAAGTCCCAACGCTTACAGAAATCGCCAGACCTTTCATGTGTTGCGTCTTGAAATAAAGCGGTGAAATGGTGCCCTGAGAGTTTTGAGTCAAACCAAGTGCCACACGCTCACTTGCTATCGGTCTATAAATGAGGCAGCGAGGGTCGTTTTTCTGAGCAAAAAAGCAACGTGGGATATTTCACACAAAAAAACCAACAACAAACCTCATCTCTCGTTCTTTTCTTTGAAGCATCACAAAGTTATCAGCCTCCCCTTCGCCCTACGTTTCTTTTTGTTTTGCTTCCAGTGAGCTAGAGTTTCTTGTAATCTTCTGCAGCGATCTCCATCACCACTTCTGAGGGTCCGATCTTATAATGTTAGAGACGGGTTTCTTAATTAGCCACCCCAAACTGACCTATGATTCATTAAACCTCTTCAGCTCACAACACAGGCTTGATAACGCCTTCGTTGAACAATTGATGTCATGTGAAAGTACAAAGCCATCGGGGGATAGATTACATCCACCGCTGATAGACCGCCGAGGCGAAAGATGATGTAATTACAGCACCAAGATGGCTTCTTTACCAAAACGTAGGAGGCTTTGCACCCTGGTTTCATCACCCTGCTGTTTCTGCCTCTGTAAGTCATACCTTGACACGACCCATGTATGGCCTTTGAGAATTACAAAAAACCCGGCAGGATCCGTCGCCAGATACTTTACGTAATTAAACACACAACCGGTTTGTTTACAGGGCTTATTTAAGCACCAAACTGAGACATTTTGCCATTTATAATCTGTGAGTTTGTCCAAACTCAGGGGCTTCTCCCTTTGAAGGAGTAGAGCCTGTGACATGCACAGAGAGGCCATCATCCACGACGTGGCAGATGACTTTGACACGTTTCTGCCTCTCTCACAACCATCTTTCCTGTCTGACCTCTATCAAATAAAGGCAACAGAGACAAAAAAAAGGACCAAAGTCTTTCAATCTGAAAAGCCTTTGTTGCGTGGCTATGAAATAATCGGCCTCTAGGTGTGACCTTCAAATAAATGGAGGTTTGTCTTGGGTTGTTGTTTTGCTTTTGTTTGTTCTTTTCTTTTCCTCCTCATAGAATCTACATCTGGTGATGTTCCTGGAGGGCATTAATGGAGCTAATAAATGGTTAATGGTCTGTGTTTCTATAGGGCTTTATCAAGTCCAGAGGACTCCAAAGCACTTTACACTACATTCAGTCTTTCATGCACCGGTGGTGGTGAGCTATATTGTAGACATACGGAGCAGGACAAACTCCAACCAGACACTCCGATCACTTCATATTTTCCCTCCAGAGACGAAACGCTTGGCCTCGTCCCTCTGGGTTTAACTCTGTGTGTTTCCTAGACAAAGCAATGGAAGGCAGTTTCTCTCCCAGATGAAGAGGAGCCACTGCTGCCTCTAACTCTGCTGTTTCTTTAACGCAGGAAGAACTCCGCGATCATTGTTTGTGTTTTTGTGTGTGTGCGTGCTCTCTGTACTCTCAAGCCCCCATTCAGTCGCACCAGATGACTACTCATACCGAGCCAGGTTCTGCCGGAGGTTTCTTCCTGTTAAAGGGGGGATTCCCTTTTCCACCGCTGCCACATGCATGCTTGCTTTTAGCTCGATGCAATCACCTGGACAGAAAATGTTTTAACTGAACACAGCTTGATATATAAACTTGAAGGTATTGTTTTGTAGCTAGGATCAACACCAGATTAAGTATGTAATTGATTTTGTCTCTGCCTATTCACAGACAATATGCAACATAGATTGTCTTGACTACCTTGTAAAGTGCTTTGTGACATTTGATGTGACTCTACTGAAATAAACTGGACTGAAAATTAAATCTACATCCTACAGGAAGTTGCCTTTTAATTATATTTTGTGACCTCTAGAAGGTTTTCTTCCAGGATCACCTTTTGTTTATTCGCCCATTGACTCTGAACAGCATCAGTGCTGAATACACACATCCCTACATTAGGATTAGCATTGGCATTAGCCTGAAGGCCAAAGAGTTTAATTTTGGACTCATCTGACCAGTTCAACATGTTTACTTCTTCTGCCAGCTCCTTCCATAAAGGTCAGATTTATGGAAGGCGTTGTTGTTGATGTGGTATTTTATATCTATTTCAAAAAAGTTGATTGTGTTTTCACTTTTTTGCAAGTAGGCAATGAACTGAAGTGTGGTTAATGATAGATAGCACAGTAAATGTGTCATCAATGGTCACTCTGGTTAATTTTTAATTTAACCTATATTTAACCGCTCCACTCACTTTATCTTTTCGCCTGCTGCACATCATTTATCCTGGATCCCATTGTTCATAATTTAAAATTCCAAGTGACATTTGCCCGCTAAAGCAATGATGCAAAAATATAATGTAAAAAAACATCATATTAGCACAAATAATACCTTTATTTGCAGATTTAAGGCACAAAATATATCAACTCACTTAGGTTTTTTTAGTGTGTGTAATAATTGACACATTAGGCTTTTATTGGGTCACATTTTCTAATCAAAGAGATGCACGTTGCATGTAATATAAAAAACACATGGCACAGGATGCAAAACCAGATTTCCCGTCCTGTGAACACCCACTTTGTCAATTCTCAGCAGTTAACAGCTGTGTTTGATTTTCTCTGTGCCAGAAACTGCTAGAAATGAATCACGGGGCTAAACGGTGGTGGGCTGTGGAAGGGGGACACACTGGTTCTAATCAGCATCTGAACCGCACAAAACTCTGTCACTGCTTCACCAGATGAATGCTGGAAATGTTTGGATATGTCACAGTGTAAAATATATTACTAAAGGTCAAACTTTTCCAGTGACAGACATTTTTAAATGATACATTTGGCATTATAAACACTCGGATAGTTTTCATCATTAAAAACATTGTCAACAGGTCATGCAGTGTACAGCGGAAACAAAGAAACATTTTGGATGCGTCATAACAGCATGTTCATACAGCATTTAGTGTCTCTGCTCCGGTGGCCTTTATTCACACTAATCAGGCAGGAAATAGGGGAGGACTGGTGCCAATGGTGGTAAATCAAAAACACCGGACGCTGTACTGCATGTTGCCCAAAACACCTCTTTTTTAAATTTTGTATTGTACAATCACAGTTTTTTCCTGCATATCAAAATTTATGGTGTGTTTAAAATTCAATTAGAGCAGATTTTAGAGACGAGTACTAACTCCCTTAAGTTTAGTATCAAAAACTAATTCTAAATGCAGTGTTGTATAGTAATGAAGTAAAAACACTTCACTACTTTACTATTTTGGAGTACTTCATACTTTTCTCGAGTATGAAAATTTTTGATAACTTTCACTTTTACTTCACTATATTTCCGAACTTAATTTCATACTTTTACTCCGATACATTTTCAATGTGTGGTTTAGTTACTCGTTACAAAAAAGCGAGAAAGAGAAACGCTGGTGTTTTGACCCACCTATTGGCTGCTACAAAGTCGGACACAAATGGAGCCCCATACGCCATTCATGGCGTATGGGGTTCTTCAAGAACCTGGGGAGTTCTTCTTGAACCTCCCCAGATTCCTGAACCTGGGGTTGGTCCCAACCCCAGGGGGCCCTTGTAGGCCCCTACAACATCGGGGCCCTGATAAGGGGCTGTTGCATCATGGGATTGCACTCGCTTCGTCAAGTCGCCCACAGACCAGACGCATAATCGCTTTAAACCTGCATGTTCACGCCTAACTTTGAACTAGAAGCATTTTGAGGACCAACCCTCCCCGGCTGGGGAGGCTCTTCAAGATCCTCCATCTACAGAGGACCAACCCTCCCCGGCTGGGGAGGTTCTTCAAGATCCTCCATCTACAGAGGACCAACCCTCCCCGGCTGGGGAGGTTCTTCAAGATCCTCCAT
>CAEGAF010161982.1:0-60511 GCA_903067075.1 Micropoecilia bifurca | reverse complement strand
GATATTGGGCTTCTGTCTCTTTAAGAAACTCCTGCTCTTTCTGAAACGCTGCCTTCAGGAAGTCATCACAACATGGCTCCACTATTGATCCTTTAACAACATTTTAACAATGTTTCACTGAGCAGCAGTTCATATAGAGAGCTCAGCAAGCACAGTGTCACCAAGTGTTTACTAATTGCTCCTGGCTAGTCTGAAGGAGCTAACGAGGTGAGTTGAAGGGGAGGGGTGTCTCTCGCTTTCCACACCAGTCCAACAGTTCCATGTCGTGCTCATGTACATCATTCTACCGCATAGAAAACGTAATACTTATATGCTTTTTTTTAATCTTAATAATCCTTTGAAAATCATCTGAGAAGCCACATGCAGGATCCTTCATTTATTCCCAAATGAAGTCACACAAATGTTAAGCACAAGCCATCCTGGAATTAATGTCAGTTTTTTCCTCCTTACCCCATAATTGGATCCTAATCAGAATTGCTAATTTCCTAAGACCCCTTCATTTGATCATTATCTCCAAAGCTCGTGTAGATATTACAGGGCATATTCCTTCATTCTGCCATAACATCTTAATGGATCTTGTCTCAAAGCTTCAAGCGCCATCTGTGATGAGCTTGACTCGACTGAACATGTCTGATTATCTACAGGCATATCTGTAAATATCTAAATGCAAAGATCAAAATCGGCTCGTGTTGGGCTGATTAAAAACAAGTGTTTTTGTGCACTTTAAAGACAATTAAATATCATTATAGATCAAAGTAGTGCGGCTTGAGCCTCTCATAAGAGTCAACCATGAAATGATCATAAAACTAAATGGTTCTGACCACATCAATTTTAGATCAAAGAGGGAGAGAAAGAACATAGCCAGCATATAATATCCATAAAAATAGAAAGCCTGAATTTTCCAGTGTAGGTTAAATAAATATGGATTAAGCTTTAACGTTGTTTCACAAGCGTGTCATGAGAAATCATGGATATGGGGGGAAAGGAGTAAATTCCTGCCAAAAAAATGAACATTTTGAGATTAAATTCTGAAATTTTCTAGAAAAACAAGTTAGTCTGTGAGCCCAAATAAAAATAAAAAAAATGCTAGAAAAATAAAATTAAATTTTGAGGTGAAATGAACATTTACGAATCACCAAAAATTCCAATTAGAATTAGTTTTTCAAGAAAATTTGTTAATGTCTAAATTTCTGAGTTTTCTTTTGTCAGAATTTTTCTTTTCTGTCTACAATAACTTGAATAAGCTGTGGCGTAGAAAAATATCCAGTTTCCCCTGACTCGTACTCTAAGCAAGATTTGAGATTTAACAGAATTGGAAAGTTTATATTTTAAAAGAGCAAAGAATAATCATCATGGTTGTGTTGCCATAGTTACAATCTATTACTGAAAGTTGAAGCTTTCCATTGTGCTTGAGCTCATTTTATTCACAAATACATCATGGGATGAATAGCCACTTATCCATAATTGATTTTAAACTGAGCCGATTGAACTTCCCTCTCTTCCAGATTCAACCAAATATGTATGAAAATCCTGGATGGCAGAAATATATTCCGTCTCTGGTTGCAAATTTCTTTTGTATTTCATCTACAAAAGGCTCTCATATTCTGTTGCAAAATTTCTCATCAGCAACCAAAAGAGTTTAGGGACAAAAACATAAGATGTTATTATCTTGCTTCTGACATTAGTCACAAACACTGAAATGCTGCGTTCATTTGTAGACTGAGTTTGTTTACTGAGGAGAAGAAACAGGAAGTCATTGGAGCTGAAGTGCAGTGAGCAGAAACACTCCTATAGCTAACAGCCCTATAGCCCTATCTTCACCACAACACCGGAGGCTTGAACAAGCGGCTGCACAATTAGTAAGAATAAACCTTCACACAGAAACGTTACGGTGGTGGGACCCAGAGAAGTGATATAGATGAAAATTACCAGCAATACAAAAATATGGGCTGAACTGAGAAAAATGGCTTCACATATAAAGATGAGACGGAACAGAAACAATCAATGAGTGCATAAAGGCAAACTGGAAACAACGTTTAAGGCTGCATCCACACCAGCCCTCTTTAATCAAACTGGTTTGTTTGTATAGAAAGTTTGCTTTGTTTGGGGAGGTGTGAATGTGTGATCAAACTCTGATGAGGTACAAAGAAAGTAAACTATGGTCCGCCCTCAAATCTAGTTGTCGTTTTGGTTAAAGTGAACTCTGGTGCGGTTCCAATGCATATGTGGGTTCCAGCGGACCAGAGACCGCTCCAAAAGCAGGAAGTGGACTTCAGTACTAGGCATTCTGGGTAAACACAATCAAAACTAACATGTGAGTGCCATGGAAGAAAAATGGCTCTTGATCTTTTACCAAAGACAATAGAGAAATACGTCTGCTAAAATCTGTTTACGTTATAATTTCATGAAAAAGGAAGTAGCATTCAGTGTCTTCTTCTGTGGTTCTTGGAGCATTGAGGGGGGGTAATGGTTGGATTGTTTGACAATGCAGTGTGACAGAGAACCACATCAACTGAAAATCTAACAAATGTTGCATTTGTTACATTTGGTCCTCAGTTGAACAGATTAAGTGAAAACACCATAAATCGAGATTTAAAGCTCCACTCTGCAACTTTTATAAAGAATATGGATTTACATATCTGCTAAAACTGTCACCATGTCATGACAGTATGCTAACAGATAAAGGGGAAAAAATCAATCTCCTCCATCTCCTCCCTGACTATTGCCATCAGAAGAAATGCATTGCTCCAAAGAAAAACAACCAATCAGAGCCAGGAGGAGAGACTTAGCGCTGTCGATCAAACTCATGTACTCGCTGCTAAATGTACTAATGGAGGAGAAAAACCGTTTATCCCTCCTCATTGATGCCCATGCTAACTAGCCTGAGCATTCACAACAGGACCTGCTGCTGATGGGAAAAAGGAAGGGGACGAGCAGTGTCACACGAGCTAGTGATTAACAGCAGTATGACCTGCCTCCTCTCTCTGATTGGTTGTTTCTAGATAGCACTGGGAAAAGGCAGAGGAGCTTGATTTTTTCATCTGTCTCATACTATGCAGTCATGACAGTTTTTTTTAAAAAAAAATGTTTTTTTTAAGTTACATTCAAACTTGTATTGATTTAATTTGATTAATGACTTAAAACTCCAATTAAAATGTAACATCTACTGATCTACAAATGTTTACAGCAGAACTTCCTAACATTTCTACTCTACTTTCTGGAGCCCAGAACTGGAGAATAAACAGAACTTTATCACAATTGTTGCCTTGTTACCAACAATCATTGTAAGATTTCAAGAGAACATAAAGAACCTAAATTGATGGAAAGAAATGCATCCTTGAGTTTCATTCAACATCCCGGTGAGCTTGAGTTTCTTTTCACCATTTATTTCTGTAATTGGTTTCCTGTATTTTGAATAAAAGGTTGGGAGCAGTTGCTTTAGCTCTGCATTAATTCTCAGGAGGACTGTTTGGCAACAAACCATGGGAATCAGACATCCCACTTTAGTAAATATTAAAATCCCATTCTCAGAACAGTTAGTTTTTAGTCCATGGACACTAACTATTCCAATCCTTTGCCTCTGCTGCCCTGCTCCATCCAATATCCTGCTTGTTCTTTTTAAAAATGGAGAAATTTGCCTTTTCTAAGGTCAGCGTTCAATGCCTGTTTGACTCCATAATCTACCATAAAAACCAAAGCCAAAATCCATTTCTGAAAATGGCTCATTAAGATTTTGATCAATCTTGTGCTTTCACTGAGACAGACTTAGGAAATGCCATCAGAAAATTGCATTTCCCAATGACATTAGGCGCTCAGTTGACCATCCAATTCCATGTGTTTCTATTGAGATGTTAAGATCTGATATCATTTTGGTCAGAAAACCTGCTTTTTTTCTCTAAGTGGGGCAATTAAATTTCCTTGATGGTCTCTGAGAGCACTTAACTTAAGAGAATACACTTCTAAATCAAAAAGCTTTCAATCATCCTAAATCATATTTGGGAGAAATGCGCCCCGGAGCACAGTGTCACATGCAATGCTGTTGAGCATATGACAGACACGTGCCGAGACGAGCGATGCTGGGAAAGGTTACTGTTCATGTCTCCTCAGGCTGTGGCTGCTTTGTCAGATGAACGTTAAAAAGCAAACAGGACAAGACTGGATGTAAATATTAACTTAGGGCAGGCTTTACTGATGTAGAGAGTAGATCTAAGGTTAAATAAACTTCTTAGTAATCTGTTTTTTTTTTACACTCGAGCTGTCAGAGAATAAAACTATGATGGTTTTTTGGGGCCACTTTAAATAGAATAAATATAATTTATGTATGGTAGTAAATTTGTGGAAAACATTTTTGAGATTAAACTCAGGAATTTTCTAGGAAAACACATTTGTAGATTCCTGAGTTTCAAAAGTAGAAAATTTTGCACGTTTTTGAGTTTTCAATCTCGAAAATTTCTATTTTTTCTAGAAAATATCTGAGGTTAATCTCAAATGTTCAGAGTTTTTTTCTGGTGATTTTTGTGACTTTTCAAGCCCAGAAATCTCCAAGTTTGCCCCAGAAAATGTATGGGATTAATCTCAAAACCTCTGAGCTGTTGTTTGAAGATTTACTACTATTTTTTTCCTCCTACTTGTTATGGCCCTAATATATCGACGTATAAAACAGCCTATTAAGTCATGCAACAAAATTTTACGTCAGGAATTTAAAATCATACTTATCTGTTGCGTTCATGTATTTCTGCATAACATTCTTTTAGCCACCTTGCTAGTACAGAATTTAACCCTTTTTGCCTTCAGAACTGCCTCAGTTCTCTCTGAACATCCCTGTAGTAAATATCCTGTTCTAGAGGTGTTCTGCTGGGTGGTTATTGTTTTATTTCAAGACGTATAAAAGAAAATAAGGTGTCAACTTCTTAAAGTAATGGTCAGCCTTATTTTTTTCTGCCAGAAGTGATTTTTGCAAGAAAAAAAATCTGCTTGATTGGCTCATAAGAAAGTCTACTGGTTGGAATCTAAGTGAATGGGAGAAAGTCAAAAAGGTGCTGCAGGAGAGATGTTATTTCACTGGAATTACACAGGGTGGCAGTGGCCAGGATAATACTCATCATGTCTGGGCTGAATTATTAATCAGTGAGAGGTTTATTTGCAAAAACTAAACTGATTCATACTGTTGCCAGTAAAGTTGCTCATCGGTGTTACCCATGCGTCCCGTCTTGTCTTGTCTTGTTAGCTGGCTGTATCATTCCACCTCTAGTTAGGCTGTAGTGTAAAAATCTGATTTATTTATTTTTTCATATCTGTATTGATTTTAGTTGGTGAAATCTTCCCTGTCCGTGAAAAAAGCTTCATATGCAATTTTGCTTCCCCCATGTGTAGCCCTTTTGACAGTTAAAACAGAGAGTAAATGTGCACCGATTTCTACAATATTTTCTCATTTGGGCTAAACTTCCATGTCCCTGTTTTTGTAAACGATTTGTTCTTCAGAGTCTGTGAGAGGGGTTTGTGTGGGTGGGTGTTTTTGTGTGGAAAAAAAAACCATCTCATCACATCTAATTTCTCTCCTCAAATGAGCATCTTTAGAATTTCAGTAGACATGAAGCATTAGGGAGACTAAAGGAAACCAGGGAGCTATGTCATTGATTGACTCTAATAGGTTACGGTAAATCACATTCCTCCCCCCAGCCCCCCTTGCATCAATTACTCTCATTTATTTAGTGGACCATAACTCTGTTTCTGAATGAAAATCTTATTCAAAAGACAAGCAAAAAAAAAAAAAAAAAAAGCTCACGGGTGCTGGATTGGGAAAAAAAAGAGAAGAAAATGAGGTGTCTAACCCAAAGTGACATTTACAAATTACCTGTTAATTTCAACTGGGTTGAGGGATGATAGGAGTGAATTACACTGACAGGAGGGGTAACCGGGTAATGAAAGTCGAGTCTGTAGTGGCCAAATAAGTAACCTGCACTTAGAGAGAAAGTGGGTTTGCACCTTGCAAGGCACCTCGAGTATTTTCAGCTCTTTTATTTGGACTGCGTTCGGTTCACACCGAGAGGGCGCCTGCTTCCCTCCCTCCCCCGTTCGCAATCTACTTTCGGTCCAATTAAGCGGGAGGCCGGATGATGAATAGTTATAATCAGCCTTGTTTTAGGCCTGCACTCGGGAGGATACCGACCATGCCGACCAGCGCGCCGGAGAACATCCAGGTGTCCAGGTGCAAGGTGAGGTGGCGGAACTTTTACGACGGTGTCACCTTGCATCTGTTCCTGGCTAATGTCAGCTGAAAACTCCTTTGCAGGAAAACGAGCTGCAGAAACCGCCGTCCTCCTCCTCCACTCCCTTCCTCCTTCCTTGCATGCCCCGAGCAAGCATTACCAGAAGAGAAAACAGTGCCAAGTGGAAACGGGTGACATTTGAATTGAGTACCTCAATAATGGATGCCATCTCCCTGCAACCTCCATTTAGCTGGCAGAGCCATGGCGGCACAAAATCAAGACAGGATCCCTCAGGTCAGTGGAAACAGAGGACGTTGGTTAATGATGCCTGCACTGGTCTAAAAGCAGCCGGCTGGATGCAACGGGGAGGATAAAAGCCTCTGCACCTATTAGCTGTGGACTAAATGCATTTTCCTTTTAGTCTAGATTTACACATGACTATAAACCCTTCATTCTGCGTTGTCAAGTTGAGAATGTTCCGTCTCCTTTTGACGCTCTCGGTCTTCCTCTCAAATCAAGACACCTAGGAAACAGCAGACCGGCTGATTTGGTCTTATGAAAGGTCACCAAAGTCTTTCCAGAGTTCTTCTCTTTGCGGCGTACCGGCTGTGGAGGCCTTAACAATCTCTGCCGTGGCTGCCTAGACCCCACCCTGACCTCCTTTAGAGAGGCCGGCCCCGGCTTCTCCCTCTTTCTCATCTGACCGGAGAGAACTAATGAGTGCGAGGCTGTGGGTAAAAACCTAATGGGGCTCAGTAGTTTTTTTTTTTTTTTTCGCTCCAGGCTGACTGCTGAAAATGAACATTTAACCACAGCTCGAGTAATTGAAAAAATGACAAGCTCTACATACAGGCCATTGCCTCTGCCCACACACGCGAACGGGCTCGCACGGCGGCCCGAATTATTCTGATTGTTTGCCACTTGCGGATTTGAGGCGCCTCGTGGTGCGGTCACTTCCAGCGGCAACCAGAAGCAAGCGTCGAGCAGGATGCGCAGGAAGAGGGGCAGGGATGTGGAAGTAAGGGCAATTAAAACGGGGCTGTCAGCCTCTGGGATTTGGGTGGTGTTATGTACGCCTAGCTGTGTGGAATACTGCTGCACATTGGGTGAGGAGTCTTACTCGGAATGTTGCACCAGCACATGGCTCTCTCTGTTGGGAGAAAAGAAAACTAACTAAATGTAACAAGTGTTGCTTGTGAGCTTTACTTTGCTCACAGCTCCACCTGCTTGTCATTTATCGACACTGACGTCTTATGAAAAGCAGACTGAAGGGGTGAAAGTTGTTTTCTCCAATTACTGTATTTGAAATCATTGATGTTTTTTTTAAGTTGCTGTGTTAAAGCTTCAAATTAAGATAAACTTACAGTAAAAGTAACAAAAGCACTCGGTTGTCTAGCCAACGTTACAGAAAGGAGGAAATGCAGTGATAGGAATGGAAACCTTAAACAAACAGGAACTGTGGTATTGTTCTGTCTCTGTCTTAATCATTTGCATTTATTCTCAAATTAGAGTATATGAGGGGATAGTTTTTAAGTCGATATTACTGACATTTTAAAATAGTATTACAACATTACATCAACATTTTTCAATTTGATAAGGTATTAAAAGCAAAAGAAAAAAACTACTTTTCATGATGTTTGAAAAATGAAATGGTAATTAGTTATTCGTTCTATTTCATAACAGAATGTGAAATATTTAAGTTTAAAAGTTTGAAAAAATTAAACGGAAAGAGAAAGCTTCTCACCAACCTGGATCCCAAACTCCAAAGCACAGAAACAGCAACAACAGACGAACAGACTGTTTTTACTCCTCCAGGCCTGTAAGTGGCGCTCCACATGAGGTTAGCTGCAAACACATCGAGAGAACGAGAATGGGGAACAACAAAGCGCACATCGAGTCTTTTGTAGGACTTTTTGCAGCGATTATGTAATCCGCCACTGTTGCCACAAATGTGTGACATGTTTGGGGTTGAAGGTAGTGATGGGCAGAAGAGGCCTCACCGGGTGTGTGGCACATTTCCCAAACTGTGTTGACACTGTGTTGCTCTGTCACTTTCAGTGGCATCTAGTGGATTTAGAAAGTCATTGCAGGCAAATTCAATAAAGGCGGGAGTGTTAACCGGTTCATCCCCCTCGTGCCTTGATGCCTCTGGATTGTGGAAGACAAAACTTTAGTTTTCACCTACAGTATAAATAAAAGTTAATCCTTGTAAACTAATTCAAATATCCCATGTAAAGGAATTTGAAATATCCGGAAGAAAACTGATCAAAAGTGGAAATGAGAACGGAATAAATATTTTCCGTTATAAGATCAAAATGATTCCACACGGGAGAACCAACGCAAACCAAAGAACACAAAATATCTCCATCCAGCAAAACTCACAAACATGTCGACACAGTTTCTCCCTCATAAATACAATTTGGCGCGGTCACATCCAGACGACACGGGAACTGTGTTGGTCACATGGTTTTCCTTAAAGCGATAAGTGCGCCGACATGGGGTTTCACCCTGTTTGCTTGGCACATGTGCTGCGGTTTCTGTGTTGTCTGGCCCATCACTAGTTGAAGGTCAGGTTAGAGGTTGGGTCAATACGTCACAAAAAATACATTTTCACTCTATGAATACAAAAAGGCAAAAATTTCACTCTGGGAAAAAGAAAAGCTTAGGCTGTACTAAAACACCTTTTCCATGTGGAAAGGTGGGTAAATCGTCCTCAGGGTCTAAATCTACCAAGCATTCATCAGTATATAACCTAATATAGAAACTAGACCAAAAGTACTTGGTAAGGTTTTGTTTTCTTGACGTGTGGCGGGTTTTGTGTCCCAGATCCACATATGGACTTCAGTTGGAACCCTGCCTGATGCAAACTTAAATCAACATGGTGCCCAAAAGACATCTACCATGAGGTGAGTTTAATTCATTAAACTGATTAACCATGCCTGATTTTCACTGTATTTATTTAGGTTGCATTTGAAAGTCAACATGCTTTATCCAATATGGGCTAAAAAGACTGACCTGTCTTAAATAGCCATAAAACCTGACTTCTTGATATGGGTGCATGCACTGGGCTTGAGTACTGGTTCACCGTTTAGCAAATCTCATCTAATACTTTTCTAGTGAATCAAAGATCATTTTTGCTTGAAGACACAACTCGTCTTTTTGGCTGTTAGCACGTATTAACCCTACATCACTGATAAATCTGCCATATTTATCTTGTAAATAAGTAGTACTAAAATTTCTTGCGCGTACCAGTAAAGGTGGCCTGATGGTACTTGTACCACAGTTTGAGAATCATGGCCCTATTTAATGAATGTAGCATATTTTCAGAAAGGCAGACAGTGACAGCTCCAAGACAAGAAATTAACAGCATGTTTCATCAGTGAGCAGTAAATGTTCAAGACTGACAGATGGAGGAAATAACTAATTAGAGTCCTGCTCAGTGACCCTCAGCGTCAGTGAAATCAGAGTAAAAGCCTCCGCCGTCTGAGATTCGGAGCTAGATTCGATCACTTGACCTGTTAATTGGAAACTTCCTGGATTCAGTTGGGTGTCAGTAATGTTTTCTGACATTAAAAGTTCCCCGAGTTTGAATTTTTCACGCATGAAATAAGCTCATGGAGGCAGTAATAAAAACTGCTGAGATGAACAACCAGGAAACAGGAAGAGTCTGGCGCTAAAGCGAAGCTAACAGGTATGCTGATTGCAACGTTTTCAGTGCTTTGGGTCAGATGTGAGTGATATCAACATTATCCGCTGGATGTTATTAGTGAACAAGCAAGTGAGTTCTCTCCTGAAGCTTCTCCACTTAGATGCTTCCAGTAATGCTGATGCTGACGATCGAGGACTGGTAGAGAGGGGCTTCTATTCCAACAGCCATAATGATAATGTTACATGGATTTACTGAGCCCAGGCCATCTGTTTCATCACTGCAGAGCAGAGGGACATTGACACTGAGTCATTTATCCAGGCGGTAGATGAGATTAATACCTGTATCCATAGTAACTGCAGTTTCATCCCTTGGAGAACATTTTTAAATTCAATATGCAAAAAAGAAATTAAGCTGAAACGTCTCTGAAAAGAAGTGACCTAACCAAAGTTTTTCAAACCCATAACTTTGTTCATCAAATTAATTAGAACAATATTAGCAGCTACACTATCTTTATATTCCATGTACAGTAAAAGTACAGCAGAAATGAAATAAGGTCAGCACTCATCTTAAGAGACATCATTCCATTAAACATTTTAATCAATGAAAATGAATAGTTCTGTAGACTTAAAATAATAATAATAAAATGATCGAATATGCATTTTTCCTCTCTTCTTTATCTGCACATTCCTTGTTTGATTACGGTCCATCATGGCAACTAGTTCCAGAAAATGTTTTTTTTTTATCCAACACACCCAGATTGATATCTTCATAATTTCTACTTTATTTCAGTGCTACACATTCTGTTTTCAGTTGCATGTGTGTTTGAGCTGCTATATTGTTAAGAAGGTAACATGAAATCTGTAGTTTTGGCCAACAATCAGGCAGCCATTTTGCAGCGCTCATGCTTTGAGAATTAAATGTTAGAATGTAAAATTTTGGGTAAGGTTTTGTTTCATGTGAGGGAGACCAACTAGTAATTCCATTTGGTGTAATATTTTGAATCAAATACTGGAGGCATTCTTGTAATTTAAACCTTAAGAAAGAGGCCAATCAGGCAGAGACAGAAAGATGAAGAATGTGTTATAAGGGACCATTACTTTCAGTCAGAAAATGGCTTTTTAGGTGCACTGATGAAATTTTTTTTTTTTTTTTTTTTTAAAAAGCACTCCTCACTAAAGCAATGCAAGAATGGCTGCGTACCAGTTAAACGAACAGCCATGATTTTGGACTGACGGAGGAAGCTGGACTTAAACATGCCATTCCGGGATTCAACTCAGGACCTTCTTGCTGCAAGGCTAAGCTTCTGCATAGTGAGAAGGTTTGCTTCTTTGCACAAAATAAACAACAAGAATTAATTTAGAATTCCGATTTTGGTTTGTTTTTTAAGATGTTGTACCACATCAAATCAGTGCCAAATTGTTTTAAGGAATCTCCCCTTTAAAGGGGCAGTATTACATAAAATGAACTTTAAGTTGTTCCTCATGTTACAATGTTATTCCCTTATTAGAAACAAACCTGGAGTATTGCTGTGATTCTGTCATGCATGTTTGAGAAATCCTTTATTCTCCCATGGCAACCATTCAGCTGTGCAAAATGCCTGGTTGGACCTAGCCCCGCCTTCAAGGACGACGCTCCTCCTCTGAGCTGAGCTGAGTTTCCAAGCTTCCACCTCACTGAGCAGCCCTCCTATCCAGCTCCTTCAGGCTAGCTAGCAACAATTAGCAAACACCTGGTGGAATGGCACATCTGTCGAGTTCATTATAGGAGCTACTTCTCAATGCGGTGCTGGTAAAAACATTGCTAAAGGGCGAACACAGGAGCCATGTTGTGATCACTTCCTGAAGGCAGAGTTTCAGAAAGAGCAGGAGTTTTTAAAGAGACATAGTACTAAATCAGGAAGTAAAATTTCTTTGAAGTTGCATTTGCTAAGTGGAGCTTTTTTTCTAACAATTGAATAGTTGCTTTATTGTGCTATAAATGTCACTTTGTGCCTGAAAAATACTGGAAAATGGTCTGATTTCAAGGTTTCAAAATCACTAAGTTTTAATGCTTTGCTAAAAAGACTTTAAACTTTAGAAATAGTACAATTTTAAAGCTGTTTAGCCACTTTATACAGCTGAATGGAATAAATACAGTGCTATCCCTCCCCCACATGTTGCTGTGCACTGCTAGCCCTACTATAATTTCCCTCAAAAGAAAAAAATTCAGGCTTTCAAAAACAAAAACTTTCCAATCAGTAAAAACACAGTCATGGTACGGAAACTGTAGAAGAGACCTATTGTTCTTGTTATGCTAATACTGTTTCAGAACTACAACTGGGAAGTGTCTGGTGAGGAACTGACTGCAGGCTGGCTACCTGAGCTGATAGCCTAACTAATTAACCAGCTGGTACCCAACTGTGATTTATGTATTGTGTTTCATCATTTGAGTGCAATTAAAGAAGTCTTAAAACACATGACATAGTGGATGTTCAATCTGTATTTGTATTCATTTTTGGGGCCTTCAGCTTTGGATCCCAAGAACCTCCAGGTCATCATGAGTTGCAGCAGATTTGGGATATACAAAATAAGTCTCATTAAAGCCAAATTGTTATCTCAGACATTAACCAGATTGAACATGAGAACTGAAACTGTGATCCATCATAATAGTTAGGCATTATCTTAAAATGTCCAAAGGCTATTCCATTTATGAATGTTATGCTTGATGGATGGTGGCAATTAACAAAATTTAATCTCCAAAGAGTTCCCAGAAGCCCCCCCTCACTCCCTCCCCAACATACACACACATTTGTGGAAAAGGTAATTCTTTGTTTGGCACGCTGTCCTTCATATTTTCCTGATACTGTGATAATTCAAAAGGAATCTCTGTAAGAAACCATCTTAACAAGATTTAGTTGGCTAAATCAGATAATAGTCAGGAACTCAATAATTATGCATGTTTAAAATATTTGTACTAAGTTACTAGATTTCATTAATATTATCCACATAAAAATGGTTTTGTTTCTTTAATCTTCTGTTTTGTTCTGTGCTTTATTAGATGTCGTGCAAAGTACTTATTTGATCTCTGTCTCAATAAAATATTATGTATTATATTAATTAAACCTTAAGAGATGGGGTCATTTGAACCCCAACAGCTTTTTTCTCTGTGTGCAGTCCAGCAGGGTTGCACTGACCCCACGTGTGTTTTTGTATGTTTCTTTTATTTTAATTTGTGGTTTCTGGAACTGACGGTCTGATGGGACAACCCCTCCTTTATTCCGAACCCAATTAGCTGAATACAACATGAGGAATTAGTGTAAAATTTGATCAAGATAGGAGGAAAAATTTAGTTGAAGGGTAAATTTATAGTTGAACCAAAATGCAGACAGCAGAGTGGTATTGTCATAGGATTCATAATTTGAAAAAACTTATAGATGAAATAGAATGACTTGGAAAATAACAGGCGTAATACATAAGAGAACCAGAAGATCTAATTGGACCAAACAACAAAAGATCATAACATGACAAAAATTATTTTAAAGAGATAATAAAAGACAGTGTTCTTTAACTGATTTGAGTTCTGAGTGCTGGGCTTGTTTTAAACCCTAATTTAAAACTTTGAGCTTATTTTACACATAAGGGACAGAAAACTGCACCCTCTAAATAAAAATAAATAAAAGGTGTTTGAATTAACTTAGGATGCTTTTCTATTTCCATGTCCCCAAAGAACTACCTGAACTGCTGGCGATTTCAAAGATGGTATTAATACACACTGTAAATTATTCATTATGATCAAACAGTAGCATGGTTTATGAGTTTGTTTTTCCAGTGAAATTTTCATATGAACCTTCATGACGGAAGTAGCCACACTAGCTTGTTCTCCATTTCTTTTAAAAGAAAATACCTTTTATTCAAACTTCTCATTTGTAACAACTTTTTTTTTTACTTAAAAAAGTTAACGGTCTTTCTCTTGCGACCCTGAGAAAATTAGATGTTATTTTCCAGAAATTGTATAACGGTTCTTTATCACCTGCCGGCTTTAGCTTGTTTACGCAGTTTAATTATGAGAAGACAGATATCGAATTCAGAAGAATCATTTTAAGAAATACAATACGTCTTCCGTCGATACACTAGACATAAGCTCAAGTAAAATCAGCGCATGGGGAAATCAGGGTCTCTCCAGTGGAGCTATTAGGCGCATTTCTCTGTAAGTTGTGGAACTTACTCCATTGAAAACTGTTCTGTTGAAATGTTAATAAGTATCCCATTTCCACTTCAAGTATTAACCTTCTTTCCTGAGCACTCCACCTGTTTTTGTCTCTGCTCTGTCCATTATAGCTTCCTCCCCTGCTCTCTGTTGGCTCTCCATAATGTGGGCATATAGATGCTGCTGGCCTGACTGTCTGCAGTAATGAGGGGGAGGCTTCACATTTGGACACCAGCTCCATGCAGACTCTGAGCCATTTGAAATGTTACAATGTGTATTAAAGGAATATTTCCATCTAAATTGACAGGAGCAAAGCCAGTCAAGTGCCTGGGTGTTGGGCCAACAGCGCAGCTGATAATGACTTATTGCAGCGCTCTTTGAAACCTTCACTTGCTCCTCCTTCTGTCATCGCATTAATTCAATATGGGCCTCATTTGTCGCCATCAAGAAGCTGCTCATCTGTACTTCGGCTTATTTGGGTAAGACTCCCATACAAAATGCTTATTTATTTTAATTTTTTTGATGCAGAGAGGGAAGAGTTGGGAACTAATCTTATTTCTTATTTAATTATTTTTTTGGGAAGGGGTGTGGAAGACCCTGGAGGATAATCCTTGTATGGATATGAGCCCATCCTGCGTCTGCTGGTCGAGTAAAAGCATTAGAACCAGGTTGACTTTTAAGGTGTACCAGAGTAGAGGAAGAAAACACACGTAAGCTATACAATATTAACAGGTCAACGAGATGAAGAACTCCCAAAGTAAACTAGTTTTGGTAGGTGTACAGTGGACTCCCACTTTTTAACAGTTCAGTAGTCAGAACAGAACCATGACTTCCTCCCCCGGTGAGTCAAATGAGGCTGACTTCTAATTCCCTCCCTCGTTTATTTCACAAAACACATGAAGCCAAATGTTCCTTTGCAAGTTATTGAGAAACCAGTCTCTTTGTCCCTTGGTCCTGGTTCATTCTGAACTGAGTAGCAACTCTTAAAAAATTTAAAGTAAAATGTTTTTTTCCTTTTCAGCATAGTAGTTTCTTTAGAGTTGATGTAGGAACATTCCAGAAGCTTTATCTGAGTCTGCTTTATCCATTCCATCACTGTATTTGATGTGTGTGTCATTGTTCTGTTGGAACATTTTTGGTGTTCATGTTTTAACCACAGCTAGCCCTGATGGTGGTCTTTGTATTATTATTTAGCAATCTAAATAGATAAATGGACAGCTAGCTAGCTAGATGAACAACTAGCTAGATAGACAGCCAGACAACTAGACAAACAGCTAGCTAGCTAGATGGATAATTAGGTTTAGACAATGATCCAAAGGATACAATAATTTTATACTAAAACTGACTAGAATCTAAAACTGATTTTAGACTGGTAGAAGAAAGTTGACATTAAAGACGTGTTTTTATCTTCAACTTGCTGAGGGACATTTGGACATGTTAGTGGGGTTGTGCATGTGTTGAGTTTGTGTGTTTAACATGTAGATTAGAAAAAAAGACATTCAATTTAATCTTGTACGCCCTGTTTTTCTAACATTAAGGATAAAAAGAAAGGTTCAAATGCATCATTAAGAGTTCTGAATTAACATGGCATGCTGGTGTTAAAGGTAAGCTACTGTATTTTTTAAGCAGATGTTAAGAAATCACAACACTAGAATGGCCTTACTTGCTGCTGGGAAAACTAGGTCTGTGTTAAGGTGGATAAAACAATGCAGAAAAGTGCAACAGCACTTTTTACAGCTTTAACAGCTGAGCTGACCAACACATTTTAAAGGCTTGCCAAAGTAGGTCAACATTTGCTCTAACTGCTCCCTGTGTTGGTCCAGTTTCACTTGACATGTGTTTTGTGGACATAACTTTGCGGATAAAGAAATTAACTGTACAAAAAAAAAACAACACAATGATGGTGTTGGCATTTCTGTAGAAGATGCTAAAACAGAAGTCTCTGCAACACTGCTGCACATGAGACAGAGAGCGAGTCCCAGTGGGGGAAATGAGACCATCTGCCCCTCTGCAGGTGACTGTCCCCAGATAGAGGATGGAGTTAAGCTGAGGCAGCAAAAGAGAGCTCCAGGGTAAACTGTCTATGAAGCTATGAAGCTGCTGTAGCAGGCAAAGGACTGTAATCAGCCTCTTATTAGTCACATTACAGCTGGCCCCGATTCCCTCCATCCTGCTGTAGTATCTGAGCTACTACAGGGCTACTGTGTTCAGTATTTGGCTGTGTTTTTGCTTTTCTCTAACCAATGAACATCTCTGATTATCAATGTTAATATCAGCGAAAACCAGAGTAAATATAAAAGTGGTTTTTTTATTATGATTTATTAAGAGACAAAAGCTTTCCAAATCAACCTAACCTGATCTAACCAACTTGATCTAACCATATTCAAGCATTTTTTTTAGTTCAATTACATTGGCAACACCCAGTACTGTCAGACATCAATCAAAAAACTGCTAAAATAGAACCTAGGTGTAAACAAAATTCCACTTGATTCTCATCTCCCTTCACTGCTCCATCTGTGTTTTCTCCCATTGAGTTGGATTCCCTCCAGTAAATTTTCTACCGGGCCAATCGGCAAACAGAAGAAGTCATGAGCAAAGACATTGATTCTGCTCTGCTGCTTGTGGTTTTAGCAGTAGCAGAGAAGGACGTGACCGAAGCGTTTAGTCCGTGTTGGTCACGCTTCTCAATATTAAACTAACATTAACAGACACCTCATTTAGCTGAGCACTTTTCTCCTTACCATGGAGGATGGCGTTGACACCTTACGTAAGTCATGGCCACTCATTGGTTAAGATTTAAAACTTCAACAGAGTCCACACCTCCAGGAAGCAATCGTTTCTCAATAGCTGAGGGTCCAGAACCTCTGGATGAAGTGAAGCATAGTTATATTAAATACAGTTATTTGGCTTTGTTTTTGTCTTGGGGAAAACATTCAAATGCATTAAGTGGTTGTCTTGATGCTCCTTTTAGCTACCTCTTTTATTATGTCAAGGCTTTGTTTACTTATTCATATAGTGGTAGAATTAATATTTTTAAAAGGTATCTGACATGCATAGTTAAACTATTCCTCATATAGTAGGTAGTTGACATGGATGGTGAGGCTGTAAATACAGTAGTAACACCATGATGACAAACTCATTTGAAAACGTGGTCCTGCAGGTGGGTCATCCTCATCCTCCCGCTCTGGGTCAGACTTCCATTGTTGACATATTTATCAAACTTTGGAATGAAATGTTTCTCTACTGGTAGATAATTGTATTGCTGCTATCAAACTACAAAAATGACCTAATGGGGTGGAGCGGAACGCTCTGCAACCTGTAGAGTGACAGGACATGAAATATTTCATATTTTTAAAAAGCCATAGCAAAACAAGGTGCTCTAAAAAGCAGCTCAGAGCCTTGGTGAACAAGGGGTCTATGGAGTACTATAACCACAAACTCAGACTAAAGGATTGCAGTTCTACTTTATATAGGCCAAAAGTGAATGATTTACATGTGAAAAGGAAGGATTTAAAAGCATGATATATCCACTTTAAGGTCTTTTCTCCACAATGCCTTATGTCTTGTCACTCTTTACTGAGATGTTAGAGCAGTGCTTCAAAACTTTTTCTCCTGGGCCCCCTAGTGGTTTCCAAACAAATCCTGGCCAATAGGGAGGGTAAGACTTTGTGGGGGGTTAAAGGTTTTGTTGGCTCTAGTGGCCTTTATTTGAAGGTACTAAGACAGGAAGGAGGGTAATGAGAGAGGGGGAATATGTTACGGGGCAAATGTTACCAGGCTGGGAATTGAGCCTACGACCACCGCTATGAGGACTAAGGCCTCAATACATGGGTTGTGCCAAGCCCCTGCGCCACCACAGTACCCCCCTACTCACTGTTATACTTTAAAGATACAGACTGCTACTCGCTAGTGGAAATGTTCAGAACACGGTGGTGAGTTCGGTTGGAACTCCAAAGAAAGGCAGAGTGGCACTCCAGTGGGTTTAACGTGTACTTGCTATTTATTTCTTAATTTGACGTAACTGTGTGGTTCTAGAAAAGATAAATAATAATACAGCATCAGTGTCTGAATAATGCCTAAATAAAATGACTGAAGTTATATCACACTTACTAAATAACTGCAATATTAAGATTACAAACATCCCGTTTCTAAATAAATACACGACACAAAAAACCCATGTTGTGTAGCTCTTATTAAGTGCACACGTGAACAAAGCATGCTATTAATTGAGGGTAAAAACTTAAATACTCGGCTAAATAAACAATGTCCTTAACTTGTAACATTACTTACTTCCATTTACACACACACACACACATCAAAGGAAGGTGACAACAGCCTGCAAACAGCAAGTTAAATGACACAGAATGCAAACGGTAAAAACTCTACAGCTTCTTTCCCTTCTCTCCCTTCTTTCGTCTGCATGCTGCTCACTGATGCTCTAAGCCCCTTAAAAGGCTCAGCATGGCAGTTTTTTTTTTCATCTATACCGCTTCTCGCGCTCCGCCCCTGCAATGGCACAGCGCCCCCCCTATGGGCCGCGCCCCATAGTTTGGGAACCTCTGTGTTTAGAGAGGTTCCCAAAGGCACTGAGGGTTGAAATACCTTTCATGATTTGGATAGCATCCTCATGCGTACGCTACCTCCACAATCCACAAGGCGAAATAAAACCTTACCACATCTGGCTCACATTGTCCTCATTGTGAGAAAACTTGATCCAGAAGGTAGTTGACAATTCCTCTTCATTTAAAAGTAGAAGCAAACCCAGCAGTTTCCTACTGCCAGCCCAAAACAATGTTTTCGAAACTTGACTGCAAGAAGCCATCTGAACATCACCTCTGTGCACTTGACTAAGTAATCCAGCGTTCTGACTCCAAATCCTAATTATGCAAATGCATAGCCTGAGGTAACATGAAGCCAAACAACCAAAGCAAATTAAACCATACAATTCTGCATAGACTCTACAATTAACATGTTTCTTCCTGATGTTGGAGCATTTCGGATAAGAGGAGTGAGAGCCAGGAGAAAGCTTCACTTTGCTTTCATGTTTCGATATGCATTTTGGACACAGTATTTGCTCAGAGAGAAATATGGTACCTAGGATCGCTATCAGTACATCTGGTTGTTAAGAGAACATTTTCGCAATTTGGCATGCTTATGTTGTAGCCAATGAAAACTTTATCAGACTCATAAACTGGGACAAACTCTGGCTACTTTGTCAAGTCTCTGCCACACTTCCTCTGTGAATACAGTAAAAAGTATTTGCTCCCATTTTGTTCCTGTTTTATTGACACTCTTAGATACTTGAACAAATTTTAATAGCATCGATATGCAATCATTTGCATAATAGATACAGTGTTGGCTCTATGATAGAAGCTAACGTCTACAGTCTTCCTAATTGGGCTTTTGTGAAAAATACGGAATCACGAATAGTTACAGGTTCACTGTAGTGTTTTAATTTAGTTACACTACCAGTTTAACAACACATCATGCAAATTAATTTCAGCCTAGACTTTGACTAGGACCACTCCAGAATCATCGTTTTGCTTTTAGTTTCTTCAGTCTTGTATAGTTCCATAAGCCATTCTGTTCCATGAATAAAACCTTTAGGAAGCTTATAGTAAAAGGGAAGATGAAAATGTATTTCATTTTTTAATTCCACTGTGACTGCAGGCCCATATTTAAATCAACAAGAAATGACTCAATCGCCACGCTTCCATTACAAATGTGCGGAAACTTGTCAATATTTTGCTAATGTGAAAAGAAGAAGAAAAAAATTGCAATTGCGGTGTTTCCACTAAATGAGAAACGCAATTAAAATCACACGTGAATAATTTGTTCACACAATGTAATAAAAGGCATGTCGCAATGTCAGTCCTCATCCATGTCCTGTGGTTTTCTTCATGGTTTGCGTCAGTGGCAACATTCGGTTGTTGATTGTGTGACTTGTGATGAGAAAAAATGTTTCCATTGCAGTTTTACTAAATAAACCAGCTTCAAAATGGCCAAACAAGACGACCTCATCCTATCACCAAAACCTTTTCTCAAAAAAACTTTTTTGAAATTGGCATGTTTCCATTAAACAAATGTATTTTATGGTCAATGGAATCACAGCCAGTGAAGGGAAAATGAAAGAGTAAAAGTGGTCAAACTAGAGTCCAGAACGTAATCTGACAGAAATTTTAAGGTGAGAGATGTCCTCACAATTTAGGAAATTTTTCAGAACTTCTGTAAGGCAAGAGTGGATTGGGACTTATTGTTCAAGAACTTCTGTACATGGTAAACATTTATTTTAATCAAATGTCCAGAATGTTATAAAACTGTGTGCAAAAATATGGACTTTTGGAATGGAAAATGAGTCTGAACCATAGAAATATGGTTTGCACATTCAGTGCAGCATGTGTGTGCACAGAATGCACTATGTCAGTAAACTGTGGATGTGACAATGGCCTGTCTTTTCATTTCCCACCCTTCCTCTTGGTAATGCTCTCATGGCTATTTCTCTATTAAAAAAGCAGCTCCATTAGCTAAAAGCATGTTTTTCTTCACTTGTTAGAAGTTATCGTGCCCTATTTGCCGATTAATAGCTTCAATCCATCAACAGTAGCGTTATACTAATATGATAGCCTTTGAAAGAAAACTCACCCCAGACATCTGTGATGACAAGCAATACATTTTTTTCCCGAGCAGAAAGCATCAAATAATGCCTTGATTGCATTATAATGTTATAAGAAGATGATGGTGCATTTGGTAAAAAGGAACATGAATTCACAAAACAACAAACCAAATGCATATCATCCATTGATGGAAACATCTGTGAACCATTATGCAAACTTGGGCTAATTCTTCAGAGTTCGATTCATTAAGGAGTATTGTTAGTTTCAGTGGCTGAGCTCTTATTATCATGCATTTAGGAAATGAGGCAAATAGAACAGGCATAAGAGCCCAATCAATAGCTCTTTTCATTTTGCCTTAATGGCCCTGTCTTTTTTTTCCCCTCGTGGACTAAAGGGAACACAGGGGAGGTTGGTGTTACAACCATAAAATGTAATTTCTCTCCCAGAGAAAACATAATAATGCCTTCTATCCCCCCCTTCTGCATATTCCTATAACATGCCGCAGAATTGAGTATGGATTTAACATCAAAAGGTTACATGAATTTTTCAAATGAGATATTAAAGTCAATATTTCAAGTCGAGGATATTTCAATTCAGTGGATTATGTGAAAGGGAGCCTGCGAGCTAAGAGGAGCCTGTGAGCTAAGAGGAGCCTGCGAGCTAAGAGGAGCCTGTGAGCTAAGAGGAGCCTGCGAGCCAAGAGAAGCCTGTGAGCTAAGAGGAGCCTGTGAGCTAAGAGGAGCCTGTGAGCTAAGAGGAGCTGGCTCTCAGCAGCGGCTGCAGTGGTGCCACAAATTAACTTGCTGGGAAAAGTCAAACCGGGGGATTTGGTTATCAAACATGACAGAAAACACGGAGACGCTCAAAATGGCTCGGCTTTAACGGGACAGCTGGGTAAAAAGAGATGTGTATATTGACACGTCACAGCTGAGCTGGCTAGTGTTTGGCTAATGTTTGGTTTACCCTCTCTAAATCAGTTTCCTTAATTAAAATATGTAATGCATTTAGCGCTCAAAGAACTTCACCACTATACCGCTATGATCTACATTTACTTTAGACTGATTTGGCTGCATTCTAGTGGCTGCACTGCAGATCCTGTAGCATCATTCCTCAAGTACGGTGATGACAACACCTTTAGCTGCAATTAAACCTACAAGTCTTTTGGGTTATGTCTCTTCCAGCTGACAATTCTGGCTAGCTATTCTCATCTCTTTGAACGTCAGGTCGCGAAAGCTGAAGTTCTGACTTTTCTGTTCTTACGCACAGCGGTTCTGATTACCCAGCTTTCCTGGAATGTGTGGATGGTGTTTTTAAAAGGGTGACATCTTGAGTTTCAGTGGTGCTCCTGGGGCCATTCAATGCTCATGTTTAAGTATTTTGACGGGGAAGACGAACCATAAAACTACTATTAGTGACCTATTGGAGGCATAACTTATTAATCTTATGAACAGGCAATAGAAAATGTAAATATTTTGTGGTCAAAGTTGGTATTAACTGTCTTCCTGGTTGGTTTGAACAAATGCATTGTCTCTAAAATGCTAGAAAACTCAACGCATTTATCCATAACCCAATCCAATGAAACAGATAAAACTACAAAATAGCAATAGTTAAATGACTATGAGAATAATAGAACACAGCTCTCAGGTTCTCTCCATTTTTTAATTGATCATTGCATCTCTAGAAGGTTTGCAAAGATGAGGGCAATGTCCTTGAACAACTTGTCTTCTCGGTTGTTGATGCTTATTAGGTCTACATGAGAGGTAACTGTATTTATGTAAGTAATTGTGCCAAAAGGTTTTTCTGAACACCACTAAAGCCACCATTAGTGGTACACATGCCACAGTTTGAGAGTCATAGCCTTAGACCTAAATGTGTGTTTCTTGAGTTGCCATCATGGGGATGTTCCCTCCTTATGAGGTTCACTATGACAGCAACCTGCTCTCAGTTTGTGCAAAGTATCGACACTATGTCCAGATTCACAGCAGGAACCATGAGTTTTTTTATTGGTACAGTGAGCCGTAACAAGATGACTGGAGCTATTTCATTTGCATGCCAGTGGATTTAATTGTGCTGACTGAGTGATGGCGGGAAAAGAGGAGATGAAATCCATGCCTGATCTCCCTCTCAATTAATAAAACATTAAGTGGACACATGATCTTGTCTGCCAAATCCCACTGTTCCACTCCCTTTTCCAAACCTAAAGTGTCGAGTTCTCACAACCAGGGAAACATTCTATGGCACATTTTCTGGGTGGGGAGTTCTTGCTGAACTTTTCTTGCTCTAAACCTCTTATGTGATGTTTTATGCAACATTTAAAACTTCGCCGTCCAGCAGAGCATGTGTCTAAAAGCAACAGTTTTTTCCCCTCTCTCTCTTTCTCTCTCTTTAATATGGCTAAAACCAAAACCCAGATAAATTAATGGACTTGTTACAGATCAGACCGCCCCTGTGTGTGAGGAGCCATGAATTAATCTTGTTGAGCAAAGCAGAATCACCTCTTTATAGTCTCCCAGATTTACAGCTGGATTTCCAATATGGCTTTAACGGACTAATTAAGAAAAAGAAGCTGATTCCAGCAAGATGAGAAGATTCAAAAGAAAGTTTTGCCATACTCTCCATTTGCCGGGATTGTGGGGGGGGGGGCAGCAGTGGTATTCTTAAGGGAGCAGGTCGTGGGGCGCCCCTCTTCCCAAAAATCCTCCACGCCTCATCCTTCATCTGCAGCTGCTCGTCATGTCCCGTCACCAGCACAGTTACACCTGAACACACTGCTGCTGCCAAACACCTGGCTCCATCTCCCACTGTCCAAATGAAAAATAAGCATAATCTGCCTTTCTGAGTATCCAGCAAATGAGGGATTTCATGACAAATTGGGTGGAGGTTTATTATGCAAAGGGGAAGCCAGAACAGAGGCAGCAGGAGCTCAAAAAGGGGGGGATTTGGGGAGGGGGGAGAGGTGTTGTAGTTAGGAATGGCAGAAAATGTGGTAATGACTTGTGAAATTTTGGCTCAGATGCTAACTACTGTGGCAGTATTTAAAGTACATGCCATGTTGTTTGTGAAACAGAGAGAGAGAGTTGCTCTATGAATTTCAAATGAATGCAGACAAAAAGATTTGTATTCCCAGTGGCTCAAATTAGCAGAATATTGTTGCTGCACTATTTTAATGTCTGCTTAATCAATGCATTTTTACAGCTCCGATAATGACGGTCAGAAGGAATATGGCGTTTTGCACTCTTTCACCACACAATGGGATGCAAGCGTGAGATTCACACTCCGGCAGTAAATTAACTGCCTCAACGGCTTGATGGATGTGTTTCTTAAAACTTAATTAGTGTGAAGTTCACTTGGGATAAGTGGGCATTCAATAAATGTCTGGCCCTTGAATACTAGTGGCATTAAAAAAACATTTCAAATCGCATAAAACTGATGGAGTGGAACCGAAAAGGAGTGACGAAGAAGCAAACAGAGTGAACAGAAGGCCAACCAGGTGAACCAGGTTTGCAACGGTGCTGCTGGAATCAGGTCAGGATCCTGTTTACCAAAGAACAGAGCAAGTCTCACTATTGGAGACAAAAACTTCAGGCTTAAAAAGGGGCTTATTTTAAGATACAGGAACATAATAAAATAAAACACAGACAGAAAAGGACAAGATATAAGCGTAAACACCACATCTACAGGCTTTATAGAACGTACATGTTCATGCCAAAGTTCGATTGGTGTTCGATAGTCGTCGTCTTTCAAGGACAGACGTCATTTCAAGTGAAGCTGGAGATTTGGCATTAGCATTCGCTAAATTACTGTTAGTGGCTTGGTTTAGGGTTAGTGCAACTAACTTTTTACCTAGCAAAACTTACCTGTGAGCAGCTAGCTTCATTAGCACTGAATGGGACATCCTCAAGAGTGTCAGTGACTGATTGGTGGACGAATGTTAAGGCAGCCATCTTTGAATGGTTGTAAGGGGCATAATATGTGATTTTTTTTATTAAACATACATTTTTTAATGTAATATCAAAATCTTGTAAAGCTAATAGTTTTGTTAGCTATTAACTGCAAGCCATAATCACCAAAATTAGTGGAAATAAACATTTGAAATATATGACTGTGTGTAATAAATTTATCCAATGTACAAGTTTAGCTTCTTCTATTGAATTCCAGACATGTCTACATTTTTCAATGATATTCTAAATTACTGAGGTGCAACTTTAGTACAGAAAGTTTAACCAAACATTTTAGCATTGCTCCAAATTGCAGCATGAGACATCCAAGTTGAGAAATGAATTCACAGAGTAAATCAGCCTTTGAGTTCCTGATCTATTAGTTGCAAAAATAAACAAGGACAGAATAAAAGATCGCTCTAACCAGTATTCCAAAACTCATTCCGCATAGACAACTAACGCAGCTTATTAAACGCACTAATGATGTTAAAGAAAACAGCAGTACTTGTGCCTGATGGAGTTTGCGACGCGAGCTGAAAACCCAAACAGAAGTGGCGATCAGAGATGAATAAATATCAACTTAAAACGGATCAAGGGACAGACAAACAAACACAGGGAAAGTGGCTTCCTGCGCAAAATGGGACATTTTAAAAAACCTGCTGACATCTAAAAGGCACTTTGGATTTGCATATCGTAAACTTTCATCTAGGGGGGATGTGAAGAAAGACTGCACCGCAGGAATCATTTAATATTTAACAAATTAGAAACAGTAGCTATGGCTAATTAGAATGTGCACATTTACAAATCAACCCTGATAGCAAAACAAATTATGAAATATAACGGTGCTCTGTGGATTACCGAGGGAAAATCAGATGATAGACAAAGCAAATGGAGTATCACTAACAACATACTGTCAGAACACATCACACTGCTAATCCAGTTAGAGAGGGAAGCCATGGAGGCTCTGCTTTAAAATATTGATAGGGCTATTCTGTAAAAAGCTTTTTTTCCCCCTTCTCTTTCTTCTCCATGCAAGAGTACATTTGGTGTAACACTTGCTTATTGCTCATGGGTCATTAGCCTCTCATCCTCTGCTGCTTGGCCAGTTTGCTTTGAAAGAAAAGCCTGTGATTAAATGAAAGTGTTTGCTCTGGTACTCCATTAACGGAGCTCTTGATGCTCGCACTTTCATTGCTTATATTACGGCCACGGAGCCAGGCAGTGTGTAAACTGTTGTTGGATTCATTATTAGATTACTTCCTGGTGCGATGGCTTTTGGTAAAAGCCGTGGAATTCTTGTAAGGGGACTTGACGTGCACTCAGGGGATGAACATTTATCAAATGATAAAGGCAGAGGGGGCCGAGGCGCGTTCAAACCTAAGCGGTTCTAAAGTGGATGCCATGCAAAATCTACATCAATAAAAGTCCCAGAAATACGATTTAGCACAGAGTGGATAACAGCTATTCTGCATGTCAGGCCCGAGCTTTTAACATAGCCAAGTGAGAGCGTATTTATCATAATGAAGTAAACGCATAATGTAACCTGATTTTATTCAAATTTGATGGGATTTTGTCAGGTTTTCAGCGAATTTTGTGCGCAGTCTGCACACTTACGTTCTGGTGTATATCATTTTCTAATGGTCCTGAAAAAAACATGTGAGACTGCCAAAAGGAAAAAAATGGCTGTACTGTCACCATGATGGCACTGCTGGGCAGACAGATGCCAGAGGCGGGTGAGAAAGGGGGAGGATGGTGTGGAAATATATGGGAGCAAAAGGGCGTCCACACACATCATCCTGCACCGTGTGGTGAAGACAGTTTCTCATCTTTATCAAACTCCATCAACTCCTGGAAATGTTGTCCTATCCATCTATGACCTTCAGGCCCCGTTCTGACTGACTGCCACATACTCTGATAAGTTCCTTTAACACTAATTCTTCTTTGGTGATGCCCTTTGTTACCTGCTGTAGGCCTTTCAACTCCTGGGAAGTCAAATAACTTACAAACCAATCACCAGCCTGACTGTATGAGTGACAAATTTGTAACACCATCAGTTCCTTGATTCTAACCTCACTTTGTTCTGTCTGGATTTTCCTGCCAAAGTGGATTTCTTTGGTAGAATTTCCAATTGGGCAATAAGCAAACAGAATAAGTTGTGAATGATGACGTCAATTTTCTGAAATATTTTAGAATTGTAGTTGCCTGTAGTTTTAGTAAGGGCAGCTAAAACTGACGTGAACCACATATACCTATGTGGTTCATGTTGTATGGGGCTCCATTGGGGCCGACTTTGTAGCAGTCAATCAGTAGTTGGGGTCAAAACACGAGGGTTTCTCTCTCTCTCGCTTTTTTGTAACGAGTAACTAAACCACACATTGAAATGTATCGGAGTAAAAGTATGCAATTAAGTTCGGAAATATAGTGAAGTAAAAGTGAAAGTTATCAAAAATTTTCATACTTGAGGAAAGTATGAGGTACTCCAAAATATACTTAAGTAAAGTAGTGAAGTATTTTTACTTTGCTACTATACAACACTGCAGTTCACTGTGTTGGCCATGCTTTCCATTGACCGTATAATTGCACAATTTGACATTTTGAAAATAAATTTGATTAATTAAAACACGGAGATAAAAATAAAACTCATTTTTTTACCAAATGTTTTTATGGTAGGATGAGGTGGGGGTTTTGAAATTACTTTATTTAGCAAAGCTGCAATGGAAACACTTTTTTCACATCAGATGAGTCAGATGATCAACAACCAGATGTTGCCACTTCAAACCATGAAGAGGAAGATGACAGGACGAATCTGGACAATGATGCTTTTTAATGACTTACTGTGTGAACAAATTTACTCAAGTTTGATCTTATTTAATGGAAACACTGCAATAGCAAAATTGTGCTTTTCCATATTAGCGGGTTTAGAGAAAGTTTTACAGACCTTTGTAATGGAAACAGCTATCCTGTTTGGCTCTACACCTCTCTTCTCACAGTGGACCATGATTGTTTATAGCGGAGGCAATTCCCAGTAAGTTTCATGGCCCGTTACATACAACAGAAGCAAATGTTAGCGACTGGGTAAAAATGAAGACTTTCGACAAAGTCCATGTCTCCAGGAAACAACTGCTTCTGAATAGCCAAACCCTCTACATGAAGCAAAGCATGAGCTTCAAGTTTGTTAGGATCATAGTTCCCTATTTACTGTGTTGTAAAAGTGGAAGATATGATATCAAAAAACCTTTTGAGAATGTCAAAGATCCTGAATAACTTACAACACACCACAGTCGTCTGCAGGTCACTTTAAAACAATGTGAAGGACAAGGAAAAAGATGAAAGCTCAGAATCTTCCTTCCTTCATTAGTAACTGGACTCTTGGTACTTTAGAAACAAACAATACCCTCAGATCATTTTTAGAAATATATCTAGGTAAAAAATTATAAGGCAAAAGCAGATGAAAATGTTACTTTTTTGTACTAAAAAAGTCCAGAGGAATCCTTTGTACTCTTTGAAACGGGGGGTCAGGTTATGACCTTTAAAAGACAAATGTGTTGAGACATTGTCAGCCTTAATCTGTAAGTCCAAAACAATTCCATTCTGATAGGTCAAGGAGGATTGTGGGAAAACAAACACTATTATGTCCATGCTTATGTTTCAGAGAAAATAAACTTGTTACAGACTCAATAAATTCACTCAAAAACACCAAAAATGTTAATTTATTAGGTTTCAAGTAAACTACAATTTAAGTAACATCTGGCCTAATGACTTAATTTTTTTATTTTCAAATAAAAAAAAATAGTACTAAAACTGGATCCCCTTTTATTTTGACTTCAAGACATTGTTTTGGAATTTAAAATAGTTTCCAAGCTTAAACTCAAGCTTTTTTGCGCCATGTCTCAGCAGTGATCCGAGACATTAGTTCTGTAGTTTGTCCTTAGACACTTAGGAGTCATAATAACACAATGTTATTATTGTTATTATAAAAATTATCAAAATTGATAATTTGAACTTTTTTTTAATGAACAGACCTTGATCATTTGGTTCCCCAGCAGCTCACCTGGGCCAATCAGAGCCCAGGTGAGCTGCTGGGTGCTGATTGTTCTGTTTATCGACCCAATGCTAAGCTGGTGAGGTTAATAATCGAGAACAGCTTTAGCATCAGCAGAACTTCTTCACATCCAACATATCTGCAGTGACTGTAAGAATCCAAGACTTTTCTGGACAGAGAAAGTTGATGCAACTGCGTTTGTGGACATCTGCTCCCACTGAGCAGCTGTTTCCAGCAGCTGGACTGAAAGTTATCCATGGCAAACACGTCACGCTATTGCGCACAGATGATGTGCTTTCCACGGTGTACTGTGTTTTCTATCAGATCAATTATGCTCTTCTTATTGTCAGGTTGTCTTGCGTTTGAAACACATCCACCACATCACGTCTGATCTGATACCATATGTCCTCCGGGGAAGTTTATTTTTTATATACTTTTGATTAATTGACTTTGGATTGTTATCATGTCTAACCAGTCTGTGGGAACGTTGCCCCATCAAAGCTTTCCTGCTCTTTAGATAAAGTTCATGAAAGATGCTTACTTACACTCATCATCCTACTGAATGTCATGCATTTTGTTCATTATTCATTTGAGTCTGAATAATTAAACAAATGACTTATTTTGAATTTTCTTACAGTTCCAAAGTCAAAATTACACAAAGACTCAGAAATATACACTTTTGACTAAATTTGGTTAATTGTCCCTTTGTACATAGCAGAGAACCACCACCTGCACTTTTTGTAATCAGAAAAGTCTGAGTTCATTTTTCATGCATGAACGATTCTCTAACAATATATCATGAATAATCGTGAACTTATGATTTAATTACATCTGTATAGATGTAATATAATTATAGGATGTTTTTGAAAGGTAACATTTATCCAAGTATGTTGAGAGATGTATGTAAATATTTGATCCAGTTTGTAAAATCTCAGACCTTCTGTGGATATATTTACAATGTTTTATAATACAAAAACTGTTTTAAAAAAGAAGCCAAAACTGACATGACATACATGTCGAAGATGAGTTTATGTAAACATCTCAACAAAACGACGTTTCCTTTTGTTTTGGCTATATTTAGCCAAAACAAGTTACTAGTTTAGTTACTAGTGAACATAGAAATGCGCAGCAAGAAAACAATTTAATATCGTTAGAAAACATGGAGACTGCTCAACAACATTTGTTCCAAGCAACACGTCCTGCTGTGGTCTTTCTGCTTCTGCTCAAGTTTTCTGTTGGTGTTCTCCAGCAGCAAATTACTGGAGTTAATCTGCTATTGTGTCGAAAGAAAAAGCCTCACGAAAGCAAGAGAATAAATCTTTAGTGCACTATTCATGCAAACAATAGCAAATATTGAGAGCTGTGTTCAAAGCTGGGTCCAATTGCTATGAAAAGAATAACATGTTGACAAGAAATTGGTTTTAAAAACAAACGAGACTTCAATAGGTTGAAGTCCAACTGTTGTAAATATGCATGGTTTCACATATTTATATCTGAACAGGCTCCACTTGAAGACAAACTTGTTCAGACTGGCTGTCTGTGTCACAAAGAGAACTTTTGAATTTATTCATTTATGCACATCTGCGCTGAATCCAAGTGGAATTTTTAAGTTACAGCCATTAATGGAGTCTAGATGGCCCAGTTTGACAGGTCACAAAATTAAATTAACATGTACAAATGTAAAAAGATAATCACAGGCTCAGAAAGACAAAATCAACAAGGCTCTAGATTTAGTTGTAGCAGAAATGATAATAATAAAAATAAACAGTTTTAATTGCTACAGTAATGCCTTCTGGGTAAAATCGCATAATTTCAAACATAGCTAGGAGAGTACATGTCTATCAATGAGAACCGCTCAATCATTAATGATTATCCATCTCAAACTGGGAGTTGTTTTTAAAGAAATTAGGACTTTTATGATCTGCGGTAATTTGCTCAACCTTTTTTCTGTCACTACCATGCAGAGCAGATTCCACATACAACTGAAGAGTTGTTGATTTTATTCACCATCACTTTAAGATGTTTGCTGTTAAAGTCAATCTTTGCTCCTATTAGTGCAATAACTCAAAGGTTCCCAGTTATTTCTATGGTAGAATAGATATTCATGTCTGTCTATGTCTGTGCAAACTGTGGATGATATGGTTAATGGATCAGTTGTCTCAGTTCTGGATGTGTGTATGTTGTTTAGTTCCTTGTATAAAGCATAAAACCTCCACACGAGGTTAGCAGTGAACACAACAAGCACAACTGTTATAGGGGTTATAGATCAAGTTAGAGGTCGGGTTAATAATTTAGTTTTCACAAAAGAGACATTTTTGTTGTCCATATGAATACATTAGGGCAAAGTTTTAACTCTGGGAACTATTTAAGGGGAAAAAGTTGAATCTCCTCTAACGCGAGGCATAAATGATTAAAAATCTTTCATGTTTTCAAAAAAAGAAAAATTACATTCTCCATTTGTGTGGACAAAGCCTAAAACTGGAAACCTTTAAGTCTTCTTCCTGTAGTAGCTACTTTCAAACTAAAGGGTGTTGTGGTGAGGTGAGCGCAACCTGTTATTGTTTATGTACGTTTCACTGGTGGGAAAGATAATCATCCTTAAGAATCTAAATTGAAGGTCTTAAAATGTCTTAAATTCATGTTATGTTTAAATCTTTTGTGTTGCACTATCCACAACACCAAGTAATGTTGTGATTAACACAACTGTTACTGTTTATAAATGATTCAGAAAGCAAGATCACTAACTGTCTAGATGAAATTCATCCTTCAAAACTTAAATTAGCATCTCTAAAATTAGGATCTTAAATGTTTTAAATTCATTTAAAAAGTAAGTTATATTTCAATAGTTTGCCTTAAATTTGATCTTGTAAATTCTGTTTTTCTTCACGAGTTGAGGCTACCAGCAACTCACTGCTTACACAGCCCTGCTGGTTAGCTAGCTAGTCTTTTGCACCTCTTATGGGTAAGTGCAAATTCACCACCACTTGGCTGGATGATGTTTGCTCTTTTCTGTGATGATATAGGTCTTAAATTCCATTCAGAATGGTCTTGAAGAGGTCTTAAAAGTCTTTAGATTTGAGTTGGTGAAATCTGCAAAGGTTTTGATGGTGCAGCTCTCATTTCATGTCCCTGAAGCTCCAACAGTAGAACATCCACCCAGCCCTCAGTCTGTGCTATGAGGACTGAAAGTCCTTCAGGTGTAACAGAAAATTGTAAATTAGTGTTGAGCTCTTGAAGATCTGATAGTGACATTAGAGATGGTGTAGGTTGTGATTTTTTTTTGCACACAACATCCTGAGTCCAAAAAAAAAGTCACGATTGAAAAAGTTCCTGACAGCCTGCATGTCTGAAAATGTCCCTCTAACTTCTGCTCCAGACCATGTTTAAAACAAACTGTGATCAGAAGCTGCTCAGACTCATCTTGTTGCTTTCATTAAGGAATCAAATATTCTCTCAGTGCAGCAGGGATCAAACTCATGCTGCGAACCCCAGTTAAATATTTAGTTTGAAATTCGCAGATTGAAGAATCCGAGGCCCGAGCAGCGAGATCTGAGAGAGAAGGGGACAGTCTCAGTCGCCAGCAGTGCCAAGTGATTCTCTTTTAAACAAACAAGTGGAGGGCTGTCTTGTGGAATCGCACATTAAATCCGTTTTAAAAGGGGAAACTCTTATTTGATTTGCAGCCATGAAGGGATTATAGCTAAAGAAAGGATAGCGGCTGGTTGGGATGACGACGAGTACGTCCTTCCTTTCAAATTCGGCAGATGGAAGAAGAAGAGAATCTGTAACTAGTAAAACCGAAAACAACGGAATCAAGAAGTCACTTCGATACAGAGTCTGATTTAATCAACAGCAGCCTCTCATCTGACGTCAGCGATACGGACACTGCTGTTAACACGCCACATGTGACGCTCGGAAGATTATTTTGCCCTTCATGCCGGACTCCTCCTCCTCCGCCTCTGTCTTCCATGTGCCAACACGTCAATCTGCTGTAATTGCCGTCCTGGAGGAACAATATCGGGCCGCGGCGCTTTTAACCGCACAGATTCATTGCAACACCTAATCTGCTAATGAGCTCAGCGTGGTTATTTTCAGCAGAGCTGCAGACGCCCGGGCCGTCGCCGAGGAGGCCTGGCGCGGCTTCCGGTGACAGCAGAGGACAGTTGGCCTGTTGGAGGGGATACAAGGCGGAGCGAGGCCGCCACGCTTCAGGACGGCTCAGTCGCTCCGCTTTCATCCAGGACCGCCTTCTTCTTATTCTGTTTCTCATGCTGGTTTCTGTTCTCCCTCGCTTCCCCGACTGCCTGAATTCTGGGTTTTTAGCTGAACAGGTATTTAAAGCTGCAGTATGTAGCTTTTACAAAAATCTGGGTTTTTTTAGACATTTTTCTCCACCTCCTCCCGGTATTGCAGAAAATTGCACCAGTCACGATCAAAAAGAACCAATCAGAGCCAGGAGGCAGGTCTTGGCGCTACCAATCAACCTTCTGTACACTGCTCAATGTGCTAATGGTGGGAAAACAGTGAACTGTTTCAGGAAAACCGTTAATCCATCGTCATTGGTGGTCATGCTAACTACCATTAGCATTAGTGGCAGGCTATGTTGTGATGAACCATCTGTAGCTTTACTAAGAGCAAGCCAGAGGGGGAGAGCACAAGAGTGATTGACAGCGCTAAGCCCCTCCTCCTGGCTCTGATAGGTTGTTTCTGACTGAGTGTTTATTTCTGAAGCTAGCACTGAGAGAAGGCAGTGGAGCTCAATTTTGTCAATTTATCTGTCTTATCACAGCATAATGACAATAAAAATATATAAATAACACTTTTTCAATAAACTACATATTGCAGCTTTACGCCAAAAGGCGATAAAACTGAAGAAATAACAGAGGAAAAGGTAATTGGGCCAAAACACTGGAGCACTGCTGTTCAGGAACAGCATGAAGACAAAAAACAACCAATCCCAAAACAAAACAACAAGAGCAACACAAACAATCCTTAATGGAACTGATACAAGAGGCTTTTTAATTATCTAACTCAATCAGCTAAAGACCAGTGGATCAATGAATCCCCATTACACTCCCCAACTCTGTGGCCAGACAGCGGCGGTTTACATCAGTTTAAACAGCGAGCCATGCTGCAGCTAAGTGACAGATTACAGCTTGTGGCTAATCTAATGCAGCCGCAGCATTTGTACAGAGTGCAGCTTTAATTCAGACTACAAGCTTCTCTCCTTGTGACCGTGTCACTTAACTGACATGGCCTCTCTGAAATATTTATAGTCCTCTGCAAAAGATGTGACTTCCAGCTTTAAGTGTTTGGGAGTTTCAGAATAGTTCTTGGAGCAGTTTACAGACAGTACCAGGAAACACAGGCAGTACAGCAAAGCAACTGTTCATTTTAAACCCCAATAAAATATAAGAAGTAAGTCTGCATTCGTATATATAGTAACTTGTGAAAACTTAGATATGCTTCAATCTGATATCAATATTGGCTTTGGAAAAAGTTCTAGATTGGGTATCGATGGAAAGATGCCTGATCTATTCAGTCTGATTCTATGTGTCGTGTTATGAGCAAAGTCATGCTTTATCATTTATTTTACCGTATTTTCCGCACTATAAGGCGCACCTAAAAACCTTCAATTTTCTCAAAAGCCAACAGTGCGCCTTATAATCTGTTGCGCCTTATATATGGACTAATATTGAGCCACAACAGGTCTAGCAACTACTGTAAGCAGCCGCTGACTTCATTTTCCCCCGTAGAAGAAGAAGCACACAGTGCATGCTGGGATAGTTGTCAGTACGCTGGTTTGTTAATAAAGTTTGACAGAGACTGTGGAGGCAGCGTGTCGGTTGGTCTGTTACCCATGAAGCAGTTGGGCACAATATCGCAACACCAACATCGTGAGTGAAACAATGACTTGGGCAGCCAACTAAAGTACTCAGGGAACACTTCTTTACAAATGTGGATGTGTAATAATAGAGTACGGAACAAATTGGCAACCCAAACTGAAGCGCCTATTCTATGCGCCTTATCAGTGGCGCAACTACACATTATTCAGGTGGATGCGAAAACATAAATCGGCGCCCCCCCACCCTCCTCCCAAGGAAGTAACGTTAGGGTGAAGGAGCGACGCTCACTCGCTCCCCCCCCCCACTCCCCTCCCCCACCGAGGCAATGATACATGAAGGGTAAAACTCGCTACATTTACCTCGCTATGTGCGCGAAGTGAAGGAGCGAAAGACGCGCTGAAGGGAAACATCATCGGCGCGTCGCCCCCTCCAGACGGGGTTTTGGCGCCCCCTCTGGTGCTGCGTCCCTATAGGTTTGCATATGCTGCATACCCACTTTTTGCGCCACTGTCTGGAAATATATATAAAAAAATAGAACAACTTGCATATTTGTTTTGTATGTTTGTTTTGTTCCGTAAAATTGGAAAACTGGGACTTTCTTGCAGACAGACTGATTATGAACAGCTTTTATTAACATTCAAAAAACTTCAAGTGTCGACTTAAATGTAATCATCTAATTTAAGTCGAGATTTTAGCTGAGGTGTCTGTGAGCCTTACATATCGCTTCTCTTTCACAGATTAACACGTGGACCCAGTTCTTCGGCATTCAAAGGTGCTTGCTGATTAAATAATGGGCATCAAACCTACTAGTTGTGATCAGATGAGGTTTTGTAGGTCTTGATGCTTAATTCCAATGTCCGTGTAGTTGTTCATACTACTGAATGATGCGACCGTAGACAGACTTCTCTGTGAACGGTTTACAATCCCAAAGCAACCTGCAAAAGCAGAAGAAGAATGAAGAAGTCGCAAAGCAGAGCTTTGTTTAGTAACAGACACCGTCAACTATGGATCAATTTTAAGGGGGGTTACTGGGGCCTATCTCAGGCAAACGTTTCAGGCGAGAGGTGGGGTCACCCTGGACAGGTCGCCAGTCTGTCGCAGGGCAACACAGACAAACAACCATGCGCATACACACTCACACCTAGGGAGAATTAAGTTTTTTGGACTGTGGGAGGAAGAACAAACTCCATGCAGAAAGTCCCCAGGCTGGGAATTGAACCCAGGACCTTCTTGCTGCAACCAACTGCGCCACTGTTCAGCCCTGCGTCTCACATATACAGTATGTCAAATTCGAATTAAATATAGCATGGCCGTTCACACCACAGACGCTTCACAAACATCTGATTCAGATCCGATTTTGCTCCACATATGGAAGTGACTCAAATTGGAGAGGAGTGTGGGGAGGGGCATAAAATTTGGAATTGGTCGTTGAAACTGCCGTGACGAAGTCGGCTGCAGGTTGCATTTGGGCAAAAAATTCCATTTGGAATTCCATTCGCCTGCTGTGTGAACGTGAGCTAAGCTAACCTCACCTAGGGAAGAACACATGTTCGTTTTTGGACTGGACAGAACTGATTGTTTCTTTGAAAGTCCCATTGACACACTCTCATAACCCCATATGTCAAATCACTAAGAATAGAACAGCAGTCTGCTGGTATAAATTGACTTGTTGTCAACTGTAACAAACAGAAATCATCTCATTTAAGTCGAGATTTTAGCTGAGCTGTCTATGAGTCTTACATATCGCTTCTCTTTCAGTTCATTTTTAGCTATCCAATTATTTTAGGTAGTGCCAATTGGACGTCTGATTGTCATTACGACTTGAGGGGATTCATTTCACTGCAACAATGCATCAATTGTTTCCAGTAAGGGACGCGGGGGCAGGCGGTGTTGTTCAGTAAACTGATCATACACGGAGTGTACTAATGCTTTTGTGGCGGAATGCATTGATCTGCTGTCCCCCCTGCTCTGTGCCTTCCTAATGATATCTGAGATGCTGCTGTTACAGAAACAGGGAGCAGCATTTCCCCAGCCCTCCAGAGCAATTTATTGTGGGAAGGTAATAATAAGTCTGCGTTTGAAAAAAAAAAAAAGAAAGAAAGAAAAATGAACGAAGTGATCTCCGTGTCAGAATGTGGGCTCAGAGCCTGAAACCGCAGCGGTGCTTGGTGGCGCTGCCAGTCGTTTCCAATCCCCGTTCACGGAGACGCGTCATTGGCTGGAAGAGGGCAATAAAAGCAGCGGCTGTTTGTTTGCTGAAACGCATCGTGACGACATTTCTCAAAACCCTTTTGACCGACTATGTAAAGATAATTCAGCACTTATTGGAGATTAATTGTTTGTGCATTTTTGTCAGAAGAAAGAAACATAAAAACAGTGATGCGACTCTGTTACAACCTGCACAAGTCTTTCTAGTAATTTTCCCATGGCTCTTAATGAACTGGACAGCAGCAACACTGGCAGTAACAAGGTACTATGTAAAATTATTAAATTAGATAACCTACTTGGATTGTAGGTTAACCTGTTAAAAATTAGTTACTCAGTTCCCAATATACTAATATACTCAGATACACTAGCATCCTAAAATAAAATTCATCTGACTGTAACTGACACTGAAATCCAGCTTTTTTGTGATGGCTTCAGGGATTTTCTTGAAAACAACACTATGATGATGTATTAGACATCTGTAGATAAAAAAAACAAGTACATTTTTGCAAAAACAAACAAAAGAAAAATCAAAAATTTTGGGATGAATTTCTGAAAAAGAAAAGAAAAATTGAGCTCCAAAAGTTGAAGTTTTCTAGAAAAAAAAAGTTTGACGTTAATCTGAGACATTGTCTAGGAAAAGAAAAAAGTAATATATGTTTCGACAATTGCAAATTTCAACTTTTCAAACTAAAATCTTTTTAAAAATTTGAGAAATTAATGGAAGGTCATGGGAATGGTTATGTTTGGTCAAGTTGCTTTTTAGGACTTTCTGAGTAAAAGCCTATCCAAATATAAACACTTCAACAGGGTGACTTTCCCTCCATTCAAGGGCAGCTAACATCTCTGCAGACCCCACACATTCTGGACATGAATTTTAGATTTTTACCTTCTGGTCGGTGCCATTTGCAAAAGTCAGCTGCCGGAGAATTAGTTTCTTCCCCCAAGGCTATCTCTGATGAACACAATGAACATGTTACAGTCTGAGTAGTCAACTACTCCAGAAAAATTAGCATATTAATGGCATAGTAACTGTGCATTAACAAACTGTTCCTTTTATTTCCTTTATACCCAATGGCCCTTACACTGAGAAAAGAAAACAGATGATCCAAATTTTAAAAAATTAAATAATTTGCTACAATTAGTCAAATTGTTTATTCAAGTAAATATCCTAAGTTTATTAAGTTGCCATGTTAAACAAATGTACATAAAGTTTGACAAACTTAATTCAATTACATGTAACAAATTCACTCAATATTTTTTTAGTTGAAGCTCTATTCTCTTTTTTCAGTGTATGCTACCAAAAATATTCAGCGCAAATACATGTAACTAGTATTAATGTGAAGTTTGGACATGTTTTTACCCAAACTTACATGTCCATTGAAATGCAATCAGCTCAATTCCAATCTTCTGCTCTTTATCAAATCAGCATCATACATGCTTCAGGTAGCTCAAAAAGTTGTTTTACTGATAATAAATACATTTTTAAAAATCTGGAAATGTTCCTTTTCGGTACCGGTAGCGCTGACAGACTCTCCAGTTTTACTAGTGCAATCAGGGATTTGTCATGTAGTTGAAAATCTAATAAGCAACTAAAACCTCAACCCAGCAAATGCATTTTCAGAGCCTGTTTATTCTCCCCAGGGTGAAGAGTGTCAGCGGTGCAGCCATCAGCCACCGTACGGTAAACATAACACTGCAACAAACCACAGGCAACTTTCTAACCATCGATCTTCAGTCATTAGCCATGAGCTCATGGCGCCGCTCAGTGACCAGATGAACATCCAGGGTAATACAAGCACATAACCCCCATTATTGATCCACATACAGGCCTTTTTTGTGTCAAACACTCTTAACAGATGGTGTCAAAAAGCACTACAGGCCAACCAGGAGGAGCAGTTTAACCTAACAGAGCTTTTCTCCTGTCTTGAAGACTGAGCGTCAGCCTTAGACAGCTAGTGCGCCCCCTCAGGTCACTTAGGGATGCACAGTATTAAAAACTGCCCTCTGACTAAAGTAATATTATTTTCAGGAACAAACTTCCAGAAAACTGCTGAACAGCTGAAACATTGATCTCCAGACTAAAAACCCACCGGTCTAGACTTGCTTTTTAACCATAATAAATGGAATATTGACCAAAATATTTGATGTGTGCTAATGATTTTAACGATTGCACTTGACAATATGTAACGTCTGCAGATGTAATGTCAGCTGAAGATTGTATGCCCCGTTTTATTTTGAAACCATAAATCCTGTGTTGTTGTTGTTGTTGTTGTTTTACTTCCCGAGTTTCTCTGTTTTCTTCCGGTTGGAATTTTGATGTGCTCGATCATGTTTAGTTTCCTGCTTGTACACTTTCTTGTGTACATTGTGCCTAGAATCCTTCTCATTTTTCCTACAGACTAGCAGCAGCAATTTTATATATGTATATATATATATATATATGAAGTTGGTCTTCTAATGAATTACAGGTAATAGCTCTTTCTCTTTGCTTCTTGCTTACATGTAACAGCAGCTTGTTGACTGTTACTTTATACCCTGATGCTGATACCAGTGATTCCAGCAATTAGAATGAGTGGGGTCTAATGACTCATGTAACTGCTTTGACCTAATCAAGATGAGACTTGCAACGTGATCCGGTTACTTTCAGCATATTTACATCCACATACTTGGACTTCAAGCAGCGATGTGTGGGCAACTGTATTTAAAAGATAGGGATAGCTTTAATGCTCACTTGAAATACTGTTTCTAGAAATACAAAGAAACTCTTATTGCAACAGGCAGAAACAACAATACACAATGGTGTCACTGCTGCACATCAGAGCAGCATGAAGTGGGACATTGGGCGATTTAGACTGGATCTAAATTGGCTTAGTCTGACTGATGCCTTGAAGAAGAATGGGACAAGAAATGAGGTTTCTGTGATGATTTTCCCTACATTGTCAAGAATAGATAAATTAATATATAGATTGCATCCAAATGACCAGATTATTATTAGTCAAACTAATCAGACAGTAAGGAATTACATCAGTTTTAGTATCAAGCATCCAACATCCTGAAGTGAGTGAAACATCTTCAGGAGGAAATTAGCTTAGAAACTAAACATTTAGCTCTGCACCAGCTAAATGTTTAGTCTACAAATTAAATATTTAGCTAGTAAAAAATTAAATAAATAAAGTGGGACAATAAATTAGATTCTGTGATGCTTTTTCCTATGTTGTCAAGTATATACAAACTACTTTAGCTCTGTGCTAGCTAAATATTTAGTCTACAAACTAAAGAGCTAAAATTTTAGATAATGCAAATCATTCGGCCAATAAGTGGAAGTGAAGTGTCAAAATAAAAGCTGGGTCTTGAGAACTTCTACGAAAACTCTTGGTGTTGAAACTGAATCCTTCAGTGCTGAAGCAGTCACTACATATTTAGTTTGGAGCTAAATATTTAAATTGTTAAGCAAATATTTAGCTTCTGAACTGAAACTAGTTTGTTAATTAAATATTTAGTTAGTTAACAAAATGTATATCATCCTTAATAGAGGAAAAATCTCTTGAGACTCATCTCATTTACAAGAGAGACCTGTTGCATACAATAATATGCAATACTTGGTTTACTAATTTCATATTTTGTTTCCAACTAATCAGTTTCAAGCTATATAGGAAGTTTGAAAGTGTGACATTCATAAATTATGATGGTAAAAATATGACTTTTTTCCTTCTTATAATCCTAAATATTTGCTGTTAACTGTGCATAACTTTACAAATTTCACCCCATGCAGGTCCATGCAGGTAGACTTCATTTAATGTGTAGTAAGGCAATCGACTACACTAAATTTCACAGTAAAAAGAGATAAATACAATAATGTACCTGTTCTTTAAGGCATGTCCTGCAACAATGTTGTTGGTTATATAGTAATAAGAGCAGGGCAGGATACATTTTTCAAAAACTCTTTCATAGTGTAATGAAGAAATCAAGCTGATGACCTTGTTTTATTACATGAGCCACTTTTTGTTTCAGCATTGGCTAAAACAAATACATTCAAAAGGCTGATTTCAAAAATAGCCTGATTAATAGAAATGTGATCATCTAAGGTAAGACTAAGTGCCAAACTAAACTCCTGAATACCTGAACATCAGCATTTACTGTAGAAAAAAAGTCTTACAAAAAAAAGATAATTGGGCCGGCTTTCTGAGATCCATTACGGAAAAAACACTTTTCATTACACCACACTTTGACATCACTTCAAGTTCTCACTTTACCACATGGGAAAAAAAAAGTAAGCGTGAAGTGGAGCACAGTTCAACCCCTGGGCTAATCATGGGGCCTTTTATCTGCAGCAGAAAGAGGGTCTTTTGTCAGAAACAGCACCCTGACTCTGCAGTGAGGGGCGGAGGGAGAGTTCTGGGCATTGTCTCTCAGGAGGACACTAATGGGTTTTGGTGTCATGTGTTTTTCACTCAACGCTTGACACATGGAGCCGTTCTCCTTCAATCACTCCGTTTTTGCGTCCATTAGGATGAGGTATGCCAAAGTAACGCGTTGACTTCTGGTCACTTTGATTGCCCAAAATGAGAAACTACTTTAGAGTCTGTCCTCGTTTTAAAAAGGAAGCCCTCCGTTGCGTACATTGAGTTGTCTTGGAAACCTGCAGCCTCGCTGTTCCGTACTGTAGAGTCCACGGCGCTTACATAGTGTAAGTAACAAGAAGCTGCTGGATGTAATTCTCTTCGAGGAACTAGACTGTCTAATGAAGCCCTGGATGCCAGTGGGTGTGTGGGGGGGGCTTGGAGGGAAGAAGCAGGAGGGGGTAGATTTGGTGTATTTGGGGCAATAAAAGATGTATTCTATCCAAAGGAGAAAGAAAAATAGAGAAATACAACTTCTCCTTGTCCTCACCTGGCACTATTTAAATTATGGCTCTATCACGGTAAAGTAGGACACTCTATAGTGCCTAATCCATTAGACAATTAATTTGGGAGCTTAGAAAACGGCGCTGCGGATTTCTGCAGAGCAGTCGTCGGGGCTTGTGCTAGACAGAGAGCACTCGGGGGCAGTCCCTGAAACTTGAGTAGATGATTAAGTGCATTTCTGCTCCCGAGGAGAGATTACGTCGTGTGCCAGTTGCCTGAGTCAGAGGGACGGAGGCGCGGGCGCTGTGGAACTTGGCAATGGTCGAGGTACATTGAGATAATGATGTACCTGTCCTCAACAATAACGCTAATCATATCTCACCTCAAGGGTTTTCCTTTAAGGTCAGAACAAATTCGCTGCCATGCATTAGCCGGGCCCTTGTATTGTTTTAATGAAGGTGCACTGAGTGCTGCCTGACCGCGGGAAAGCTCTCCGAAGCCACTCTCCTCAGTTAGCCAAAGGAGCGGTGGAAGTTAAACGTCACGGCGAAGGAAACCGTGACACGCAGGATCTCCTCCCCCCCCCCCCCCTCGCACCCCTGTCTAACCCTGAGGCCTACTTTTAATATTAAGCCAAAATCTCAAAAGCCACGTCACTCGAAGGCCCGAAAGCAGCATAGCGTGGACGACCCGGCCCTCATGGCAGCTTCTCTCAGTGGAAAGCCATGGAGATATATTTATGTTTCTTCCCCCCATTACCAGAGCTTTAAATAATAAAGCTAAATAAATAGCATCCATTAAACTGATCACATTGTGCTAACTCAAATTGTGTTTATTATGCTAATGGTACATGAAATTGAGAAAAAGACCTTGATGCCAGTGGATTTAATTAATGGGCTTTGGGAAAGGCACTGAGACATAATTCATTTCTGAGTAAGTAAGTCTCATTTGCAGTTCCATGGGTCCTCGTGCTGCTGATTGCCTGAGTTATTCTTGCAGATGTGCTGCTCACAGCATGTCCCTCCATTAGAAATGAACACCTCATTATATAAACTACCTAATTAAACATAATACTGCTCCGCATTGACTCATTAATGCGTAGCCTGCTTTTTTTCTTTTCTTTTTTTTTTCCCTCCCAAGGAAAGAATGTGAAGGAGGGAGAAAAGGGGAGCGAGGTGGAGATGAAGCAAATGAGAGATGGAGGAAGGAGAAAAGGTGCTGCGAGCAGAACGGGGCGAATAGCCTCTGCAGACGAAAAAATAAATAAAGAAGTAGACGGAGCTGCACCTTTTTCCACTAATTCAACTTTTTGTTATGAATAGGAAAGTGATGAAGATGTTGAGCATACTGCAGGTGTGCTGGAACTGCTGAATAGAGTTTTTGCTCTACACTAATAGCTTATAATTAGAGAGAGTCCCAAACTATCTGCAGATATTTGTTTCAAGATGACCAGGAGGTGTAAAGCGGAGCCCTCTGCCCTCTGTGGTTTCATCACCCTTAGAGCTGAAAGCAAACACTGGCCATTTAAGCTTCAATAATTCAAGACTAATTAAAAAAAGACACTAAGACGGAGAGGAGAGTCACCGATCACCTGATAGGTCCAGAGCAATCCATTTACTGCTTTCCTCAACTGCTCCATCTCGCCTGGCTCCAGGATTTGGTTTTAATGTCAGGTTTGGGCTTTAATCCAGGCCTAAGGTCGAAAACAAAAGTACACATGTCTAAAAATAACAAATGAAAATACTCAAAGTTTGGAAATTCACAATTATAAGCAGAGAACTTCAGCCAATCTATGACAAATAGGTTTTATTTTAGCGTTTACTAGAAATGTCACATGCACATGTCCTCCCAGTATGGAGGTTTTTACTGTAGGAAGACTGACTATTTTCAGAAACTATAGAGGTTTAAAAAAGTCAGAAAGAGAAAAAGGTTGAAATCTTTTTGAAGGGGCATTATTGTGTATTTTCCAGCCACACAGTGACACAGTGATTTTTATAGCACAATCGAGTAACTATATTACCTCCAGTTGTTATAAAAATGGTACATATATCTAATATGACTTTAAAGGAAAATGATATAAAGTCATATTCCTGAAATTTTGTTTCTGTCTCTTTAAAATCTCCCGCTCTTTCTGAAACTCCACCTTCAGAAACTCTTTGCAACATGGCTCCTCTATTAACACTTTAACAACGTTTTTACCAGCATTGCACTAAGAAGTAGCTCCTATAATGAGCTCAACAGAAGCACAGTTACACCAGGTGTTTGCTAATTGCTGCTGACTAGTCTGAAGGAGCTGAGGGGGGCAGCCGCGGAGAAGGGCTGCTCTGTGAGGTGACAGCTTGGAAACAATTAGTCAGAATGTCTTTATTACACTCCCATAAATTACATTCTGATAACATTGATAAAACACTTAATTGTGCTTTTAAATGCTGCATATATGCTTTAGTTTTCTGCATTGGTGTTCTATTTTTTTGGACTCAGCCCAGGAGCTAATCCTGGAATTGTGAGCTGCGGTAAAAGTTTCTGCACAGACACAAAGAGAAATCCCAACAATTACAAATGCAGATAATTAGTCTGTGATTGCATGAAATTAGGCCATTATGAAAACTGCAACCACCCCTGCTGACAACCTCACTCCATGATTAACTGGTAATATTTTCCTCCTACATTTAGTGAGATGTATTCAAAGCCAGAGCAAATAGCTGCAAAATGTAATAGTGTGAACAGTAAACAGCAGAGAGGAACACACACACTGGACCTCATAGCAATGCACCTGTACTGTCAATTAGAGGGCTCCACATCCACTGAGAGATGAATTAAACCAAACAGAAGTCAAACAGTAACCGAGAGAGCCGACACCAAAGTTAAGTTAACTCTCCACTGCCAAGTCACACTCTATCTGGTTAATATTCGGTTGGGTTCCAGCCAAGATGGATGTGTCTGGATGTGACATTAAGCCAATATAAAAAAAATAAAAATAAAAAATTCACAATGGCTGCGTTTCCATTAAATGAGAATCACAGGTCACTAAGCTAGTTCACACAATAAGTCATTAAAATCATGGCAACAAGGGATGTAAACATTTACATGAGATATATGCATAATTCAGTCATGGCGCTACTGTTCATCCATCAGCCAATCACAGGACAAAACACAGGAGACGTCCACGTCTTATTCAGGAGATGGAGCGACAAGCCCCGCCTACTTGGAAGCGGCTACATATGTGACCATTTGGGGAAACTGTAGTCAGCCATTTTACAAAGGAGTTATGGATTCAAAAATCTTTTCATGAACTATGTGATGCTGTGAGAGAGCTGGTGCAGAGCTGTTTTCTTAATTTTTGCCAGTGGTAACATCCGTCTTTTGATCATGTGATTCGTGTGATGCGACAAAAGTGTTTCCATTGCAGTTTCGCAGAATACGTTTCGATAAGGCCGAAAAGTTACCTCATCCTAACACTACAACTTTTTATTGAAAAACTTGTTTTTTCAAAATTGCTGTGTTTCTAATAAGCCAACTTATTTTTGTAATTTCAATTTGTGCAGTTCTCAGGTAATGGAGACAACGTATTTATGTGGACATGAGGATGGGCATGGATGGAGCTTCATAGTGGACGAATCTGACAGAAAATTGTCACATTAGTCCAGTATTTACCTACGGTTGCAGAAGACTACAGACACAGGGTCACCTAAGAGCAAGAAAATCCTAAATATACTACCAGCGCTACAACTGATTGGTTTAGATCAGAGCATATAAATGTGTTTGAATGGCTCAGTCAAAGTATACAGACAAATCTCAATTGTGACAAGACATGCAAGATACATTACTTCACAGTTGCTCTCTGACTGAGTTTTGGCTGTTAAAAAGAATGGATAAGAAGTTCAGTTTTTAGATGTGCACCGTTGGACAGGATGTTCTCCAAAGGTCTTACGACTGTAATTACAGTCAAAGGTGGTTCTTCAAATTATTTAACATTATTTATAAAAATAAATAAATTACATAAAATCAGTGTTATTTTTCTTGCATTTAAGATTAGACTGTTCTACTCCACAAAATTGTCAAGAAAAGAAGAAGGCTGCACAGTGGCGCAGTTGGTAGAGCTGTTGCCTTGCAACAAGAAGGTTCTGGGTTCAATTCCCAGCCCCAGCCTTTCTGNATTGGTCTGTCTAAATTGGCCCTAGGTGAGAGTGTGTGTGTGCATGGTTGTTTGTCCTGTGTGTCTCTGTGTTGCCCGGCAACAGACTGGCAACCTGTCCAGGGTGACCCCACCTCTCGCCCTGAACGCCAGCTGGAGATAGACACCAGCAACTCCTGACCCCACCAAGGGACAAGGGTGCAAGAAAATGGATGGAGAAGAAGGCATGTGGAAAAATGTCTTCTTTGAAAATATATTTTTCAAATATTTTGACAAGTTATCTTTAAAACTACCGTGTTATTTTTTTTGTATGTGGTAAAATGTTCCCTTACTGTACATTCTCTTGTTCTTTGTGTGAATCTGTATGCTTTTGTTTGAATTTCATTTTGCTGCTGTGACAACTGAATTTTTCCACCGAAGGACATTAAGGGATATTCCTATCCTTCTCTAAGGCACAGTGCACAATTGTTCAATTGCAGATGAGTGTTTCAAACTGCTGGGAGGAGAAAAGTTTCTGAGGTGTTGAATTCTGCCTCTTCATAAAAGCCACCAACCTAAACATAAAGGTTTCCTGTTACAAACCATCAGAGCTGACCAACCAGATGATAGTCAAACAACAACAGTAGAAACCTGGAACCGCAGCAAAGACGTGGAGAGTTTCAAAATCACATCTTCATGTTCTGTGAAGTATCTACAGACAGAAAGCCTGAAAAACCTGATGCAATGTCACTTTAAGGGGGCATGGTATCTTCAAAAAACATATTCCACTAATATGCAGAACTTCACAAAATATAAATAAACCCAGAACGCCACATACAGTGTGTTGGTAAAGGACTAATGGAAGCTCTTACCTCATTTATCAGTGTACCAAAGCTCAGTGGTGTTCCCCAAGGGGAAAACAATGCAATACGTTTTCCTAACAAATGTAGTAACAAAATATATGACGCAATTTGCTAGAGTGTCCAAAAAATAACAACAGTTCAACAACCAAATCCTTGGAACACACACTGGGACACAAAGTCTTTCTCACTAAACCAGTTTTAGTGACTAAGGACAGTCCTGACTTGGCAACAGTTTTTGAGTTGTAGTGATATGAACTCAAGTAACAGACAATAACATTTTTTTTTAAATTCAATTAAAAAAATATCCCACTTGACTGCATTGACATAACTTAATCGACGCAAAATAATAAATATAAAATGTACATTTTTTTTTGGCACAAGTGGCCAAAAGAAAACGATTACCTGGTCTTGCCTACCGGGAACCGCGATGTAAAAGGAATAGAATCACATGCAAGAGCCAGGAAAACAAAATTACACATAGATCCATGTTATGTGTGGAATATGCATCAACAGGCCTTAGTGGTAAACCTAAACACCAACCTAGCTGTGTGGTGTTTCAAGTGAATTTACAACAATCGATTAGAAGTCGATAAAATACATCAAATTTATTTTGGATTTAAAGATTAATATATCAAAAATAAGTATTGTATAAGTATTATCATATACTACGAGTCATAAAATGCTCATACTGTAATCTAATTTTCGTTTTTGCAATATTTTAAACTACCAATTGAAAATTGAAAGTTCTCCACTGCAATACTTTGTACCTACGCATTACCTACCTGTGCTTAAACCTTGATGTAAGTATTTTTTGTTTGATGGTTTGTTTTTTCTTAATCATAATTAAGTAGTTTCAGAGGAGAAAATAGAAATGACCAAAACTGCAATACCATAAAATGTTGATGGTTCAAAGTGACCAGCATTGTAAAGGGAATTCAACCACAGCCTTTTTAAAAACCCTCAACCAATTAAATACAAAAAAAAACTATTTGTGAACGCCAACAGATCTCATGAGCCACTGGCACCATTCAAACTTACCACTAAATGTAGTAGAAATACTGAAACTCATACCATCTTGATATCATTTTTGTTTTGTAAATCAAGGTTTGAGATTAATGTTATTTTAATATTTCTACGGTAAAAGTTTCAGAAGACCTCTAAAGAACAAGATTTCTTATGAAAACAAAAGAACTTAAAACATATTCAATTAAAAACTGTACAAATTTTCCATGATAGCAATACAGCAGTTACATACGGATGGATGCATTTCTGCAGGGTTGAGTTTGCATGTTTCCGTCTTTTTATAGCTGCAGTATTTTTAACTATGTCTTTCCACTGTTTGGGAGAAGTTGCAGGTGGGTCCACAGTCGGCACATGCCAGCCCGTTCGGTGCGATGCAAGACCTTCCTGAAACTCTTGACAGTGTTTGACGTGAGCTTTGCTAATTACAGTAATGGCATGCATTCTCATTAAGTCGTTGTTTACGTATCCTGGGGCCTTACGGAGCCTGAGCGGTTGCTCTGGCCTGCCTGGGCACCGCCGGCTCACTGGTCTGCCCGTCCACGGCCTCGTTAATGCAGACAGCTGTTCCTCCCAGCCACAGCCGCGGTCGACATGACGAGTGGCGCCGGACATGCCGCTAAACACACCCGGCGCAGGAGCAACTGTCAGAAATAGAAGTATCCCACAAGGCAGGAAAACGTCAATGAGTAATCAGCAACAAAGTGCTCCTCGGGTTATGTTTTTCCAGGCCCGGGCCCCCCACACTCCCTCGCTCCCCAGCCCTTAATGAACCAGCCGCTACCCTTCACAAAACTGTTCATGGGGCTGTCTCATGACCCAGTCTATCGCTTTAATTGGTGCAGTTGGTGCATAATTTTACTAGTAACCTGTGGCGAGGAAAAGCATGATCAGGACCCAAACTGTAGGAATTCCTCAACGTTTCGCAGACACACCTCAGGATTTGTTTTAAGGAGAGACGGTATGAAATAGAAAAACAGTATGCCTACGTTTGAATTGTTGGCAGTGACATAAACCAGGAAGTGACTTGAGGATCAGAGAGAGGGAAGGGAGATCATTTCCAGTTTGGTCATTCTAATGTTGAAAGAGACATGGAATATGTGCCAGGAAATTACTAGGAGCATAACAACCACAACAACTAGATCACCTGACAAGTGTTTAGTAGGCAACACACAAACTTCACTATACACAAGAAACATTTGTAGAAACAAGCTTGAAAGATCCCAAATGAAATGTAAAAGTCATAATGTTGTTTCAGAGTTATGGCTAAAGAAATTATCTATCCTAGAGAACTAAATATACGTATTCTATCCGTTAATTTTCCTCTCATGCGGTGTCACTTTTTTTGACATTGTGATGAAATTTAAAACCTCTTTCTTCAGCTTTCTGAGGTGAGATTAAACTATATTCATATCTGGTTGTAGTTGTGACCAAACACACACTTGTAGAAAAGTCAATCCAGATCACGATGCTCCCACCACCATATTCTACTGCTGCTGTGATGTTCTTCCTGTAACAATGAATGTTGTTTTGGTGTCTGACCTACCTTATCCTCTAAAGTTCAAGTTTGGTTTCATCAAACCGCAACACACTGTAGTTGATTTAACTCGATACGAGTGAAAGGCAACATTTTATAAAAAATATGCTCCATTTTTTAAAAATATTCTGCATCCCCAGAACCAGAACCAAAGATGGAGAAGCAGAATTCAGTGTCTATGCACCGCAAATCTGGAACAAATGTCCAGAAAACAGCAAAACAGTCAAGGTAAAAAAAAATATCAAAAATATTCCATTTAATATTCTATATTAAATGGAATATTGAACATATTTGATGAATAGGGATGATTTTATGATGACACTTGACACTTATTAAACGTTTGTTACAACTGTTAAGTGTACTATATATGATGAAAAGCACTTTGAACTGCCTTGTTGCTAAAATGTATCATACAAATAAACTGACTGATTATTCTAAAGCTTTTCTTTTTATTTCTTATGTAATTCATTTGAAATAATGATCATGTAATTATCAAAATAACAAAGTCAGTTCCTTAGAAAATTATGACATTTAAAGAGACCATGAAACATTATTTTTTAACAGAAATTACTTATCAGTTGTCCAGCAGATAATCAATATATTCAGCAATAAGCTACAAAAATCATTGGAAAAGAAAATGGCTGCTCACAGAGTGATAGGTATATTATTGGAAAATTGAGTGGAAGGAAAAAGTGTGTTGAGGGGTTTTAGAAGGACTCATTCAAGAGATTCACAGGACATGGACTGCAGCTAGAGTCAGAACTTCAAGTTGTGCTAAGCTATTGCTATGCTATGTATTTTAGTGATCAATGTTAAACCATCAATGCCAATAATTTGAATGCGCCCCATCTATATATATATACAATAAAAATAAAAACAAATTGAAGAAGGGGGAAAAAAGTGGAACTCAAAAAGGATGATCAAATCATAATCGGCCCATCAACAATGAAGCCTTATCGCAGAATAGCAGAAATGCAATGCAATATTACAACTCCCATCTTATCAAGGCCAGAAAAAAAAACAGATGAGGACCACAGTGTAGCAGAACGGTGGCTGAAATGTCTAATGAGGAAAGCTGGGTGTCCTCAGAGTGTGAACTGGAAAAGCTTTCATTTCCCTATCATGACTGGGATCTAACACCAATCTGTATTCTTCGCTCAGGCCGCCTGTGTCGCTGCCAGACAAAGCCTTTGAAAAGCCAATTCCTGGAAATTAAAGAAAAGGAGATTAAAATATCATTAGGTGCGACATAATTGAATGTCAATTTTGGGCAAACTTTAATTCAATTCCTGGTCATTAAACGGACTGCGCTCTGCCTTTCTTTTTCGTTTTTCACAATCTTACGTTTGAGCCCAACGGATGAGAGCGAGGTAGCAACTTCAAAATCATTAAATGAAGGGGGAGTGTGTTTGGCTTTGGCGTTCCACACCGCTTTGATTTTGACTCAAAGAGGGAGTTGGGGTGTGTGTGTGTGTGTGTGTGTGTGTGTGTGTGTGTGTGTGTGTGTGTGTGTGTGTGTGTGTGTGTGTGTGTGTAGGGATTTTGGGGGGGCAGCTGGAGGAGAGCTCAAATTGAAACAAAGCTTCAGAAAATTGAAGCAAGAGCGGGCATAATAATATTTATTAATTAAATTCTTCCAAACAATGGCAGCTGAATGAAGTAATCTGCAAAAATGTGCAACATCATTTGCATAATTGACATCCCACCGCTCCCACCCACCCCACCCTCCTCCTCTCCTACCTCCTCCACCTCCCCCTCCACTCCCCTCCTGTAAATGAGTGATGAAGACAATAAAAGATGTTGCTAAAATTGGGAACAATAACAGCAAAAATTTCATCAAGGGCCCAGCGCTCTGATTAATCAGCGCCTGGAAAAAATAATAATAAAAAAAAGACAACACATGGCAAAAAAAAAGTGAAGGCCGGGAGAGGAATGGGGTGGGGTTGAGGGTGAGGCAGGTGATTAACAACAGCGAACGGCTGCAGCAGCGAACGACATGCCCCGTTTTGCATGGCTCCAGGGTCAGCATGCAAGGAAAAAAAAATAGGCTTTTGTGCAGCTGCTGCTTCAGACTCTGTAGATGAATCAGCCCTGAAGTCTGAATCCAGTCAAATTAAAGAAAATAAGCCTAAAAATCAGACAAAGTAAATACGAGAAGTCCTGTTTTCAAATTAAAATTTCATTGGAAAATGTGAAAAAGTCAACCTAACGCTACATTTAAAGGGGCAGTATTGTGTAAGATCAACTTTTTTTAGCTCTACATCGTGTTATTTCCTCATCAAAAACATACATGGAGTGTTGCCTTGATTATTTCATGCATGTTTGAGAAATCCCTTAATCTCCTATGACAACCATTCAGCTGTGTAAAATGCTTGGACCTATCACCGCCTTGGAGACGCAGCTCCCCTTCAGAACAGCCGTGTCAGAGCTACCGCCTCAAAGAGCAGCCCTGCCAAGTGACGCCCCCACTCAGCTCCTTCAGACTAGCCAGAAGCAATTAGCAAACACCTTAGGAATGACACGTGAAATGACCAGCGCCCCTCAGTTTACGAGAAAGAAAAAAACATTCTTTTACGTCATATTTGATAAATGTATATAGTGTTTCTATAACAACTCAAGATGATACAGATACTTGATCGTGCTAGAAAATGGCACTATGTGCCTGGGAAATGCATAATGTCTGAATAAAAGTTTTGCTCCCTAATCCTAATAGCTGATTGTATTGCTGTTGGCAACAACTGCAATCAAGCATTTCTGATAATTGGTAATGACTCTTTCACATCACTTTGGAAAAATCTTTTGTAATTCTGCCTGGTGATGTTTGTTAGTATTAAATAATAGGTGAAGGAGTAAGTTTAGCGCTCACATTCTCAGGCATCATAGGTTTGTAGACATATTGAGAATAAATACAGACAATCTCCAAAATATAAGAATATGTCAACAGAATACTTCAGCCTTCAGTAAAATACATGAACAAACTCCAAATAATTGCACTGAGTTAGTTTAGCTATATAATTCTAAGAGTGGTTCTTAACCTGGGTTCGATCGAACCCCAGGGGTTCGGTGAGTCGGTCTCAGGGGTTCGGCGGAGCCTCTGCCGTGGAGGTAAAGACACACTTGTGTAAAGTTGTGATGACGCCCCGCTTTGCCATCACTCACTGCAGAGGATCACGTTACATTGTTTAGCCAATCAGAGCTGCAGAGGAGCCCTGATTGAAGGAGCTTCACTCTCAGCAGGGATTTGAACTTGTGTCTTTAATTACTTCAGCAAAACTCACAGTTTTTACCAAATTCTGTAGCTTTCAGTATACGTCTAAATCTGCTCCTTAGTCACATCTTTTCGGGGTTGGTACTGCCTCTAGTGGCGTGGAGGGGGTAACACAACTAATATAATTACATTACTCAATCAGAATACCCCAAAGTCTTTATTATTTATTATTAATTTTTCATTCTCTTAAACACGAAACACGAAAATACAGTTTATCTTTCTCTCTATTAGAACGGTTGAAACAACCGTACAGGACACAGACTTTAGACATTTAGATGCTGGATCAACAGGAATAAATAGGTTGAATTTACATCCGGCCCTCCACGTGCATTGAGTTACGTCGGTGCTACGTCATCTGAAACCCAGCAAAAGCTGCTCGAGCTAAATTTGCTATTGCTAACTCGAGATTAGCCTCATATAAGCACTTTCAGCATTTCATTTATGCACAAAAAAAATCATTTACATCCGATACTCACCCATCAGGAGATTGAACAGGCCAAAATAAAGATGTAGACTCTGCATGCACAGATATGTTATGTCTGTTTCCCCTTCGCCTAGCATGACCACTGCCTCACTTAGGTCCCGCCCTCATTGTAATACATTGTAATACAATGTAATACATGCGGTTTACATCTACCAATGAAATAAAAGAAAATACCACATTGGCAGACCAGCAACCCTCCCGACCAACCTAAGGGACAAGGGTGTAGAGAAAATGGATGGATGAATGGACGGATGGATGGACGGATGGATGGACAACATTGGCAGCGCAACAGAAAGGTTGTGAACAGAACACTTTTTTAGATGCATGTTTCAAACAAACTGCGGCAAATAAATAGTATTTTTACTCCAAATAAATGACAAAACCTTTGGCGGCTTAAAGCATTTTTAACCAAAACTATTAAACACATGAACTAGATTTTACTGTGCTTTTAACCTGTGCTTCTAGTATACTTATTCACACACTAGCAATTACTAATACAATGTGTAATACATTTAGCATTTAGTAATTATATTAATAGAGTTATCAAATACTGTTAACTCCAGTAATAGTATTTACAGTATATTTTAGCCTCATTAGTCTGAAATGAATATTTTAGAGAGGGTTTCATGCTGTTACCAGCTAAAATAACAAACACCATTTAATACATTTTAAGAACTCTGGGGACCGATTCAGAGAAAAAAAAGGAAAGGAAACCACAGCTAGCTTGCATTTATTGTAGGGTTAAAATTACTCTGCATCAGTCATTAACCTTACAAAACAAATATCTGCACCTCACAACAGATGGAATGTTTTCACTAAAGCAGTTTTAGCACCCCACATATTGAAATACACAATCAAAAGAAGAACGTTTAAGTTGTTTTATCCTAAACTATTTCCATCTCTGCACAGGCAGAGGTGCACTAGGTCTTACTTGAACTGTTCTTGTCAACAGAAAATATTTTTAATGTAATAAAACACACACATTCCAAACAGATTCAGTTTTGTTTTGTTTGTCCTCAGAATATTTTTCCCGAGTTCTTGGGAGTCATCAAGACATTTTAGGGCAAAAATTAGATGCAGGTTTGTGTTCTTTGATGCCCTTATAACTCAGCCTCTTTCTTATTGTTGAATTATGAACTTTGACCTTAACTAAGTCAAGTGAGGCTGGTTGCATTTTAGATGTTGCTCTAGGTTCTTTTCTGACCCCCTGGATGACTTGTTGATAAGCTCTTGAACTCATTTTGGTTGTCCAGTCATTGTTCCATGTTTTCCCATGTCCATGTGTGGATAATGTTTTTGTAACACTTTTAACACATTTACACTGGTAATTATTTAAAGTATTTACCAAGGTCATCTTTGTCTGATATTTAAGATGTCTAAGTGACAAAACAGCAACTTTTCCGCAGCGCCGTGACTCGACTGTGACGTAAAGAAGTAACTGATAAACTCACACTAAACATTTCAGATCTTCCCCAGCTAATTATATCACATGTGAGCATTCTGCCCCTTTTCATTATTCACAAAGGAAGAGCTGCTTTAAACCTAATACAAACTGAAGACCTAGTTTATATTCAACATTTCTAATTAACAGTTTCTCTTGATGCACATTCTCTATCTCTCTGATCGCTCAGATAACAACTTTCATCATCATCTTTTGATGTTTACAAAACACAAAAACCAGGCATTGAGGAGATTTATGCCGCATGCTCGCCTTCCTGATAACATTTGCATTTACTAGTCAATTAAGTTGATTAAATTCATATTCCAAGTGTGATTCAGCACAGTTATTGCTTGGCAAATTAAAAGAAGGAGGGGGAAAAAAAAGAGAAGAGATTGCCACAGAGAAAAGCAAGGAAGGGGGCTGTGTCAGCTTGCATTAAGCTGTAAACAACACAGGACAATAGAAATGACACGTTTTGACAGTGTAGCCTGGCATGTGAGCTCAAAGACGTGAGGATCTCCTGCTCGGGCGCCGCGTCTCCTCCGAGTGACGAGTCCCGTTTTAGTTCCCCGCCACGCGGCCACGCCGGGTTCTGTCCTCGGCGTCCGTATTCCCACAAGCCAGCTCTCTATCTTGTAAATCCCACGCAATTAGCAGCCTTAACATACCCAGTAACATTCGCACGATGATCCGAACCTCCTTTGTCCAATTAACAAAATGTAGGTTGGAAAATAAATGGCAGACGCTGAAGCAAATTAATTATGTGTCCACCAAGCTGTTAGCCTGTGCGCAAGAGAGAAGGGGCCTGGCAGTAGGAGCGGGGCGAACAACCGCCATATGGCCTGTGTGAGAGAGGAGAGAGGACATCATTTGTGGATGGAGGGGTAGGGGATGGGGGGGTCGGCGCAGTGGTGCACCCTTGATATTCTCACAGATATTTACGTCTCTGTCACAATGGGGCGTAATGTGCTGGGCGACGCCGCACAATTAGTCCACCAGAAATGTTTTAATGATGACGGCTTACGCGATTAGCACTTTATTTTTGATCCATCTGTAATCCCCTTGAGCGCATTTTATTTGTCCGTGGGAATTCTGCTGCTTTTGGTTCTCCACTCAATTTCGTTTTTTATCTGCAAAGCTGCAGCAAAAAGGCCAATCAAGGCCCTTTACAGAGAGGAGAGTGAATCAGTATCCGGTTAAACGCGGTGCAGATCGCTCCAAAATACAATCCAAGCTCATACGTCTGCTCCTTCAACCATCCCTTTAGCTTCCTTGGAATATTAGTGTTTTTGAAGGGGTTGGAGGGGCATTTCACCAAGTGTACAAATTGATTTCAGCTCGTGAAATCAGCCTTTTGCAGTTCCTGATCATGTTACAGTGATGATTATCTTGGCTCAGGCTCTTCATAACACAGACCTGAGGAGGCACCAAGGTCCTAATGAGGGATAGCAGAGTGCAACTCTGCCATTAAGAGGACAGATAATACTGGAGAGCTAATTGGGATGTGAAGGGTTAAGTCATTTTTTAACCACAGATGGAAAATCAGGCTAACTGTACCTTTGCTGCAACAACTTCATAGGTTTTAAAAATGTAAGTTTGTTAAGCACCTATTGACTTTTTTATACTGAAATACATTTTGGAGGGCATTAGATATTAGCCATTAAAATGATTTTAACTATAATCAGCCATGTTAGTTTGTAAATGTAATGAACGTTAATCCAACTACCGAATTTACCTGAAGATAATGGGTCAGTCAGTCATTAGCTGTCCTTAGTTATCATGTCCAGGTTTCAACACAGAATGCTAAGGCTGGTATATTTATATGGATTGTATTGTGCAAATTAATATATCAGAAAGTTTTCTAGGAGTAACAATATAAGTTTCTTTCTGGGTTTAGCGAGGTTAGCAATATTAATAGCATGCTGAGCTTTTTGACATCCATTTAATGCTTTTTGTTTATTTCTTTTCAAATGGCAACTTGTGATAGAAAAGCAAGCACAGAATCTGTTACGACTTCGATTTTATTTGGTCGAAACATTTCTGCAACATTCCATGCAAAATGTGAGTGGCACAAATAGGAGACGTAACAGGACCCCAGTATTAATGCTTCCATAGAAGATATAAAGTTGCTAGACTAACTTCCGGTTTACCTTCAATTGTGGCTTCTTGCTTTTGTGTTGAGGCTTCTGTTGTTACGTTGCTTTAAAATTAAAGTTTTGTTGACCATAGAAAGGCATGACTGGATACACACAGAAGGAATATGAAAACAAAATGTTACATGCAATACTAAAAAAAAAAAAAAAAAAAAAAGCCTAATATATAAGCTCCTACTGTGTAGTTAGAGTCGTATGAGCGCCAGTCTTTACTAAATGTTGAATAAAGGCAGATTTTATCTCCAGCGACATCTACTGTAAAAAATCCGAACTGCAGTGGATGTCGTGCAGCTCAAGAGGCAACAGAAACTTCAGCACCGGGCTGATAAACTCATTTTCCTCTCGGGCCACATCAGGATCATGAATGTCCTTAGAGGACCGGTTGTGGCGGAATCTATTCATAAAACTAACTATTAACAAACTATTAAAAATATTATGGCTATAGTTGCGTTCAATAAACTTCTAAAAATATATGAACATTCGACATTGAAGTAATTCCGCATGATGCAAATAAAAACTCATTTGATTTGAGTGATAAAGTGATACTGAAGCACACAACTTGTTATTTTGTCATTCTATTTCTGTGGCCCCAGAAATAGCAGCAGCGGGCTGGATTTGGCCTTGAGTTTGTTTCAGCGGGTTGATTTTGATGTTGGGATTCCCTCCAGACATCTGTTGCGCCCTGCGGCCGTTATGCGCCACAAACAAAACGTGTGCAGACACTAACTTCAACATTAAACTCTAGCAGTTCATTTCTATACCAAAATATTTCCATCATTACTCTTATACACAGCATAAAGTTGTGAGTTTTGTGCACAGTTTGTGTCGTGGCTCTATTAATACCCACCTCTCTACCGGTTACATCAAACCCAGTAGGATGAAAGGCGAGCCGAATGCATGACCAATAGAGCCACCTAGAGGCAACTCGAGGTATCACAAACATCTGGTGTGATTTTTAGGGCATCAGTAACCTAAATCCTGCTTCATAACGGGATTGTGACATTAGATTATTGCCACGCCAATCGTAATTAACATAAATTATGTGATGGTGTTCAACCTAATCCAGGGGAATCTGGGAAATGCACATTAAAAGATGTCTGATAACAGCAGCCCGCATTATAATCCCACTCCGGATTCTTCTCCTGCGGTCGTGTTTCCCAGCACCGGTTCTCACGCTGTATTAAGAGTGCAGACCGTTATTTGCTTAGGCCCAGCTGGAGGAGAAGTTCACCAGCATGTCAAGCTGACTGCAGACACTTGTAACCATGAGGCCTTGGACTCAGGACTGAGCAGCAAAAGAAACAGATCTTTACGGCATGTGGTTATTTATACCCTCCCTCTGGTTTCCGGTTCACTCAGTCCTGACATGCTGATATTAATCTCAGGAGGATCTGAAGCTGGGGCACCTCCTCACTTTCCAAACATTTGTCTAGCAGAACACAACACCTTCTTCCCTCCCAGCGGCACAATTTCACGCCAAGTAGCTTGGAACGCTAACTATTAACTCTGAAGCTACAATTAAAAGCATTTCATCAGATAACGCTTCCTCCACCGGATTAAGAGCAGGCACGCTGCTGCTGACTGTGACAGCTGGAAATGGCTTGAAGTTGGCTATTTACTACTGCAAATTTACAGAGCACACATTCCACGCTTCAGGCTCGGATCACCTTCATTATTTGTCTGCGTTCCCGTCAGGTAGCACAGGCCGCACGCCAAAGAGAGAGATCCATGTTATTCATTGCTGACTGACAGAATGGAGCTTTTATTTGTGGCTGCTGATAAAATGTTAACATCTCGACGTCTGCAGTAGGTACGTTTTCAGTGCAATCACTGGGTCTTCAAAAATTGAGCAGCAAACGGATTTACATATTGTACTGTGGTTTGGATCAGGAATTCCTAAACTTTTTCAGGCCATGGGCCCTCAAACCAGCAGACAATGCTACAAAATATGTAAGGAAACATCAACTTGTCACTTCCATTCACAATTCAATAAGTATCACATTCATTTAGCATAAATGCTGCCTCATACTTTCTGATTTTAGTCATGAGTTCTTAGCATTTTTTTTTTTTGTAGTGGTGTATTCTACAGCAGGACTGCTGTCCAGTTGTTTTCTGCTTGCTATGTGAATATTATGTATTCAAATAATGAATCTAGGCCTAAATCTATCTGACGTCCAAAGATGTTCTCCATTTAGCTTGAGCTACTTTTCGAACATTTACCATGAATGTGCAAAGCTGGTAGAAACATACCACTGAAGGCTTGCTGCTGTAATTAGTGGCAAGGATTATCCAATTCAAATAGAATTAACCCTTAAGCCTGAACACAAGCACATGCCACACTTTTCAGAAATATATTTGTAAAATCTTGAATCATTTTCTTCCTCTTCACTATTATGCACTACTTTGGTTTAGCTCTGACACATGAAAATGTAGTAAAATTATTTGTGACCGTAACACGACAAGTTAAGGGACTCATTTTTTTGGCAATGTAATTTTAAACGACATATAATTTGTTAAATCAAAATAATAGTTCTACTGTAAATTTGGAGCATTTTCTTCTGTAAACAATTAGGTTTTTTTTTTATTAAGTCTCCCTGATGCTTCTGTGCTGTTTTTTTATCCAACAGCAGCAAAGAGACAACTGAATGCAAAAGTAGATTTCAGTTTGTTTTTAATCCACTAAATGGTTTTTGTCTTGTTTCCTTTGCTGCAGAATTTCAGCAAAACAAACCCTGTGTCACAGGACGACGGAGTTCTGCCGCAGTCCTGTGTTCTTTGTCTCCCTCTAGTGGTTCAACACAGCAGTTAACGTTGCACCAGCTCTGGTAGAAAATCTGACGGTATAAATACATTTCTAATTCAGAAATGTTTAGATTTAATTCGATGAAAACGTGATTTAGCTTTACAATATATTTCCTAGTTTGGTTTATTTATATAATTGGGTTTATAAGATATGTTTTTATTTGTATTACTTTAGCTCTTTTAATAGCTACTTTAACCATATCAGTGGTTCTTATTTCAACTTTTTTTCAGTTATTTTCCCACCAACCAGTTTTGAAGTCCTTACGAATCTTTTAAATAACTATGTAGCTTGTAGCTTTTGGTTAGGACATTTAGATTAATTCTAATTATGAACCTTCACCTCTTCACCTTTTCAAAACTAGCTTTTAAAATCTTGTTGGCGTTTTCCATACCAATCCTTAACCTATTTTCTACCCTTTGTGCTAATGTAACTTTTTCTTCTTTACAGCCGACTTTTAAATGGCTCCATGCCATGTCAAGCAGAGCTTCCTACTGGTTCATGTTGAAGGTTTACTGGGCCTCTAAAATGAACAATTTTCATACCTTCAAGTCAAATGTCAGTGGAAAACAAGCTCTGCAGCTTACAATAAAACTGCTTAGAGGAAGATATTTAAGAATCCAACTCACAGCACTTTGCTAACATTCTATGAACAGTTTTTTTCTTAACATTTTTCAAGTGGTAGCCATATTTTAGTGCATTTACAGCTGTACGTCTCAACCAGCTTCACAAAATAGCACATACTCAGACTGAATGGAGAACCTGTGAACATCGTTTTCCTAGTCCTGCTGCCACAAGTGAAAACAATGTTACCCAGAGCAACCTGCCCCTGAGATAAAGTTATTTGCCTCTAAACCTAGTAACTGGTGATGCCACTATTTATCTTTTTGTTTTACATTTAATGTCCCGAGTTTAAGTCATGACCTGATGGTCGGCCATTCAGTTTGAAAGCCTACTTTACGTTGTCAGAAAGGTTCTACTTTATACAGGTCTGAGAGTAATCACGGTCAAACTAAAATTAATTTTAAAAAAACAGGCAGTATTATGATGTCATTATAGTTAGTTTGAGTATTTTTTTTCCTAATATTGCAATTAGCTTGAAGCAACATGAAGGTGACAAAAAATGCTAAAACAGCAATGGGGTTGGGGATGCTTAGTCAGGATTCCTGGTGGTTCTTTAGTACATTTATTTTTTCATATTATTTGGTAAATAAATGACAGACATTCAACATTTCAAAGAGGAGATCTTTACTATATTTGTTTTTGCAGGGTATTTAAGTGACAGTGATTATATAT
>CAEGAF010161976.1:0-59972 GCA_903067075.1 Micropoecilia bifurca | reverse complement strand
TGTGTGTGTGTGTGTGTGTGTGTGTGTGTGTGTGTGTGTGTGTGTGTGTGTGTGTGTGTGTGTGTGTGTGTGTGTCTTGAATCTCTCTTTGTTGCCCTGCGATGGGCTGGCGACCTGTATAGGATGTATCCTGCTTTCACACAGTGACAGCTGGACACAGGCAGCAGCCCCACATGACCCTGCAAGGATGAACAGGAGCATGAATTTATGCATTTTTTCATCTAAACCTATGTTGAAGTTTCAAATAAACTTAATGACTTTCATTCAACAGTATCTTACTGCCATTAAAATTTTACTTATTATTGTTACGTCCGAATGGTTAAACAACGTTTAACAGTCTGCCTTTAACTGCAGTATTTCAAGTATTTGAATTATTTCTATCAAAAAGACAGTAAATAAACATACATTTCTGTAAATTCTAACAGAATTGTATTGCAGTTTCTTTTATTAAAGACAACAAAACAGAGTCTATTTTGGAAATTACATTGTGATTTTGGGCTTAGCTGCTATTTTTTTTATTATTATTTAACTACCCTTTTGCTTTTATAACAGTAGACAAAATTATATTTATCTATTATGTAGGAAAACCATCTTTAAAAATAATGTCTTATTTTCTACAAGAAAAAAAACACACAGGTAAGAAAAACTGTATTATTCTTACCAATTTCTTATACAAAAATGTAACTGAAATTGTAGTAAACACTAGAGGATTACTGGAATCATCAAAGACAATTGCAATAAAAAAGAAATGTAAAAGCTTTAATGATAAATAAGTTTTCAAAATATTGCAGGATATATATGCAAATAGGTATTCTAATGTAGTCGGCTAATTACAGAAGGAAAAGATTGTTTGCAATTAACGGGTGAACTCGAGAAGCAATTCGAAGCGAGAACATTTGCAGCATCTATCGCTCAAACACACATCATATGTACAAGTTGGATTAGAAGAAAATATCTGGAAAAGCTATTCATGTTGTCGTACATTTGTATTTCCATTTAGCTCCAGTTCGAACCTGTAATTACCCCGCAGAGGAGGAGCTTCGACCTATTCAGGCGATGTTTTGCCACGAACAACAAAAGCAAGGAGGACTCCGTTCCATTACAGGTGTCAAAACAAGGTATTACGAAGACTAAACGCTTCATCTGCGGCAGTTCCACCGCAGCGCTGGAACTATCTGCCAGATGTTTTGTCATTAGATGTTGAAGCAGAGCCGTTCATCCTGACCATTCTGCAAGGACGGGCTTTTAACAGTAGCATTTAACCAATCGCTTCGAGGCTGATGTGGCCGTAGGAGAATCCATCTCTGCCCTCAGGAACTATACATGGAATTTTATCACATTCCACAATCTGTTGGCGCCATCGTTTTACGTCAAGGTGAAGGTCGGTAACAAAAAGAAAGGGAAAAAGTCACTTAAATATTCTTTTCAAATGAATCCAGTCGCGAAATGCACAAAAAGTTTTAGAAATCATTATAATCAAGGGGTACCTGAAACCTGCTCTCACTCCCACGCATGTCTTTATCCTGCTTTCTTTTCCCCACTGAGCTCGCTGAAGTGAAGGTGTCAACTGGTTTTGCCTTAGTGATGGAACCGCGGGCCTTTAGAGACCTCTAATTTTCTGACTGAATGGTCCCAGAAAGAGCTAATGATATGTTAATGCTGAATGGCACACATTAGGGAGGCCAAATGACGGCAATCCTGGTTACCTTGGAGGATGTGCCTTGCGGGGCTTTGTCACGCAAACAAACTCTGTAAACACAAACAGTGTGTGGAACACCGGCTGAAGGGACTGACAAAATGTCACCGGTAAGAATTGGGAGAGCTGAAAACCGTGCAGCATAAACCTGAACAACAATTACGCCTCCGTACTTTGTTTAGCGTACGGATGAGATTGAAAGAAGGAAGGGAAAAAAAAATTAACTGCGCCTCGCAGGGAGAGATTCCTGTCCTTTGTTTGCTATGGAGACTGAGTGTGGTTGTTACCTTTTCCAAAAACTTTTGATTGTTCCCTTTTGTGTGTCCTTTCATAAGTTTTTCAAAGGAGTTCGGGAAGACAACAGGGCTACCTTCAGCTTGAGCTGCGTGGGGTGAAATATGTGGGAGGAGGTTGGTCTTGAATGTTGAACGAGAAAAAAAGGTGCCAAAGTATGTTTTTACATTCTAAAGCTCTCTCAAGTGTATGTAGCCCCTCAAGTTGGTTCAAACAATGGGCTGTGCCTCACAAAAACAGTCATAACCTCTAAACCTTTTTCACTTCTAGGGATTAAATTTTAATTTTCCACGATAGATCAGCAGGAGAGGAATGAAAGTGACGAAGCATTTTCAAATAGTTGAAATTCAGTTCAGTTTATGTCTACATACAGCAGGTCTCTTCTGGAGGGGCTTTACAAACAAGTCATTTCAGTTCAACCACACATACAGTGCCGTTGATCTAGTTATCAAACAGTGGATTAAATTCAATTTTCAAATTGGTTTGAAAAGTTGTCCGTCTAAAGAAACCCAGCAAACTGCATGGAGCCATTCCAGAGTCCCCCCCTCTTGGACGAGCTTATGGCGACAACAGTCAATCGCTTGCCTTGTGTCACTGACTTCACGCTTCTGCGGAGCAGAAAACGTCCCTTTAACGGGAAGGAATTTCCAGCAGAGCCTGGTTCAGCAGGAGCAATCCGCCACGACCGATGGGTGTTTGAAAAGAAGCACCAAAAGAAACGGAAGAGCTGATATAGCTGTGCATTTTAAGTAGAAAGTGAACAGCAGGAGAGGGACAATGTTTAGATGTTCACAGCATTCAACCAATGTCTCCAGGAAGGCAGCACGGCTAAAGAAAAGCACGGCACACGCTACATTTAAGACGTGTAAAACTATCTGCATGCATATGACTGGGCACCTTTTCTTCATACGCCATAAATACATATGTAAAAGAGTAGAAATACCTGAAGACTCAATAACCCTGGCAATTGTCCCTTGTTCTTGTGGTATAAGTAGTTTTAATAATCATAATACATTTTATTTAAAATACATCTTTCAGGGTAAAGTTTGGATTTATGAGCCAAGCCTGAGCCAAAATTCAGGCTGGGTCGGTCCAAAATTAATTGCTTGATAGTCAACTACCAACTTGTGCATTACATATTACGTGCTACTTTGTTTTTTTCTGTCACATTAATTACCCTCCTCCCTCCCCCCAAAAAAGTAAATGAAGGTGTAAAATATGGCGGTGACAGGATGATGGTCTTAGATTGAAGCTTAGATTTGATGTAAGCCTGGAGGAAAAACAGTCCTACTGGAATGGAGGTTCTCCTTCCAACAAGACAGAGACTTCAAAGGGTGATTGTTCTGCCAAACGTTTGGACAATTTTTCACGTGTTATGTGTGACACTGATACTTAACAGACTTCCACAAGTATCGACTCAGGCAGTTGTGTCCTAAGACATACCACAAGTTACACACAATCAGTTTTATTTACATATCATTTGACTTTAAAAGGCAGATAATCACATTGGAATTTATTTAAGGGTATCATAACAAAGAAGGCTTGGTATTATTATGTGTATGGCTTCCTAAATGTCTGAATCCACAAGAAAAACAGAAGTTGCTCATGGTTGTAACATCATAAAATGTAAAAAAAGTTAATATACTTGCAAAGCTGTGTGTGTGTGTGTGTGTGTGTGTGTGTGTGTGTGTGTGTGTGTGTGTGTGTGTGTGTGTGTGTGTGTGTGTGTGTGCGTGTGTGCGCGCGCGCTCCAGTTTGGCCACTCTGTCCCACCGATTGCTTTCCTCTCCTCTGTGTTTGTGGACCATATGGCCATTGTGACAGAGGGTAAAAAGAAACGACAAGCCATTTGAAGATGCTCTAGTCCTGGACTCATGAATAATGCAGGAGGTGCAGTGAGCTGGTTCTTAGCGTAAGCTTCAAAGTTTATCGGCCGTCTTCCCCAGGAGTGAGACTACATCGCCGCGAGGAGATTAGACGGACAGCGAGCAGGGACCTGGTCAAACTCAATTAAATACAACCGGGATAATTCCATCATCTCATTGTTCCGTTTGGTTTTATTGGGAAAATAAACCCTGCATGCCTGCACCTCGGCAGCAGAAAAGGGAAGTCTGCCTGTGAATTATTGAGCAGAGGGCTGAGTGTTTGCTTAGTTTATCTGCGTTAAACAACGCAATTTGGCAGAGAGAAGAAGACATGATGGGTGATAATTTTTCTCAATTATGTCGGACAAACAATCGTGGAATCGGTATGGAGGAGAATACCAAAGTAGAAACATCACCTAAAATGGACTTAGCTTGATAAATGCAAACACTGACGCTCCAGCAACGCTCAGCAGTCGTATTAAATTTGCATCTGATGGGCTGAGATATTCCCATTGATAGATTGTTTGTTAATCTGAATATTTAATTGAACTAAAAAGTAACCTCTTCCAAACACGGCTTCCTTAACACTGCTTTCACACTTACGTTCTTGATTCTTCTTGAGATCTAATTAGCCCCGAGGCTCCTGCTGATGGGAACGGTGGGCCTAGAGGAAAGCGTCTCCACTGAGGCACTTGTAGCATGTAACTATTTTCCATGTCTACATGATAAACAAACATTTATTCTCCCTCACATTTCCAGTTCTTACGTCAAGCCAGGCACGGCTAATGATGATAAACCTGCCTAAAAGTACAAAGCGCCGCTAATTAGGCCTGTGTCGATTATGGCTCATTAATGCTGGTGTTGCCCTGACATGTTTTTGCCAATCATCGCTGGAGAGAGCTTCGGTGCATCATTTTCTAATTACAATAATTCATCTGTGTGCAGATCGGTCACACAGTCACACATGTACAAGGGAACAGAAAAGGGTAGATCCCTTAAAGTAATGTACATCAAAGCACAAAAACTGGATCTCTCCCAGATCCCTGAAGATTGTTTGTTTTTTCGTGTTTGTTTTTAATTTTATGCTTCCATATCTTTATCTTTGTTGATGGAAATAGCGTAAAATCTGGTAAATCTATGTAGTTTGGGCTAACGTTTAATTTTGGAACAAAGTTTTAGATCCTGAAATTTAAAGCATGTTGTGTGAAATCTTTTTCCAGGGAGACATTTTTACTCTCTTCTGAATCATTGTGCTGAAGAACAGCATTCAAAGTGGGACTTGTGACGGTCGTACAGATTTTTATTTGGTTTGATCAAACAGCAAACAGACAAGAAAAGAAAACCAAAACAACATTTCACTTTGCAAAGACGCAATAAGATTCTCACCTCGACAAGCAGGTTACAAATCGTAATGATTTGCTAATACAGGTGTATTAAGCGATTGAGTTTTTTTGTCACACCTAGAGAGAGATCTCCCTCGTGCCAAATGCAGATTAAAAATGTTCTCTTACCGCATTGCCATAGCGACGATTCTTACGTGTTCTGAGAAGACGCTAAAGAAACCCGGCAGAATAAATCACACAGGTTGTAATTTCGCCGAAAAGAAACAAAGACGGATGATCCCGTTGTTGTCACTGATATCTTTTTGTGTTTGACCTTTGGAAAACAAACACATTGATTGTTGATCACATTCCGTCTCTCTTCCCCTCACCTCTCCACACAGCCTGCCAGGTTATTGCAGATTTACCCTGACGTCTTCATCATAGAGCAACTTTGACTCACCATCCAGCAATTTTCTTGCATTTCTCTTCTTTTACATTTTATTACCATAATCTTGCCAGTGTGACCCACTTTCCCCCCCTCTAGCCCCTTAACTCCCGCCTTGCTCCCCAGGCTCTATCTGAGCAAGTTGTTGCACTCCCACTCACACCAAACCTCTCAAGAGAATTATTTATATTGCCCAGGTCTGGGACCGGTCTAATTTTAGAGGAACTTTAGAGTACACAAACCTGAGGTCTGACATTTCTCTCGCTGAAGGCGGGCAAGCAAGCCGTGAGCGCTGGCTGCTGAGAGAGACAGAGAATAAAACATGGTGTTGCTGCGGCCTTTGATCTCCTTTTCCTCCCTTTGCTCATTTTCAAAGGACCTCTGAGTCGTCATCCAGCTGATGGCGGCACACGAGCCACAAACAGGTACCCAGAGCAGATTATGCTGCTTTAATTTTGCTCATCATCCGAGCTCACCCACGTACAGTAGGCCGATTTCTATTTTTTGTTTTGTTTTGTTCTGTGCTGCTCAATCACAGAGACGAATATTCACCCATTCATATAAATATGCATGACCCTTGTTCCCCTTCGACTTACATATAAGCCCCAAACATTAACTGATCTCTCAGTCCATGTGCAACAAGGGAGCATGTTGAATTTTTTATCTCCCTGAAATCATGACTTTTGTGTTTTTATGTGATCTTAACTACTTTCTTGCAGCTTATGAAATCAGATGTCATTGTTTATGAAAATCTACATTTGCTTTGAGTCAGCATGCTAATATCTTCGGGGCATTGGGGGAGAAAAAAGCAGATTGCAATTTATTTCATTCTAGATTTATTCAGGGAAAACTGCTCTCTTTAAAAGTGGAATTAAAAACCACAAATTGCAAAACTTTTAGCAGCATAAATTGCTGCTGTTGAAGAACAGAGAAACTGAAAGAGAAATTACCTCAAAAGTCTGTGTAGCACACGAAGTGAAAAAGGCAACCACAGCATCTGATTTTTATTTTTTTTTATTATGCCAGGAGGTCAAACTCTATTAGTGATGTTCCGGCAGACAATCTGAGGGGAAGCTTGTTCCTCATCTCGCTGAGAGTCTCTGAAAATGGCCACCTCTTTGTCAGGGCAATTTGTTGATGATCTACGGTTATGATAAGAATGGAGCGAAGTGCTTGCAGGCGGCAGGGGCCCCAGCAGCCAAGGCACCGGGGCCAACACAAGCAATCAGCCGGGGTCCCGATCGAACGCCTGATAACTGAATGTTCCTGATTGCTTATAAGTATTGCAGGTGGCGGACAGCTAAAGACACTTTCCTGCTGATTTTGATTGACAGCGACGGGTCATTCAAAATCAACAACTGTTAGCCGCTGCTATCAACACCAGAGTTTACATTAAAAGTTTGAGATCCAATCATCCAGCAGCTCTATGCCACTGCAGGTGCATTCAGATCTTTACAGGGATTGTTTTTTTGTTTTTTTCATGTTGCATCAGAAGATGGAAGAATCCCCAGCTTAAAAAAGACACAAACAGCATCAGCTACGCTCATTAGCAAAGGTGTTTAAGTAGTTTTGGAAAAGCTATTCTTTCATTTTAGCACAAAAAAATGCAATATTAAATTTGTATTTTTATTAAAGCCACATATGACCTGGAATACTTGTGTCTGTTGATGATGTGGTCATGTCATTACAGTTGATGTCCTATGAAGACAATTTATCAGTTTTCTGGGAGAAGTTTCCATTATTTTTTTAACATCCAGATATTTCAAACAATCCAGTGTGAAAAACACTTGAGGTTCCCAGGGTCAATACAGGAGAAAAACGCCCAGAGCATCACAGATCCTTCACCCTACAAAACTGGATGCATGATGGGATTTTCCACGTAATTCATCCTTTTATTTACGCCTGACCTACCAGGACTGTTTCTTTTCCTTTTTTTCTGAGAATCTCACTCCTAGTCACATTTGACCCAACCACCTAGAAACATTTAAACATTTTACAGGTTTGGATAAAACAGATGTTTCTGGCCTGCTAACTAAAAGTGGAATTATCTACTGGCTGACATGTAGATAATGTTTAATGGTTGCTGTGGGAAGTTGATGATCCCAAAATCCCAGTTTTGATGCAGCTTTCTAAACATACCCTTTGGAGGATTTTTGCAAAATTTGTCAGCTTTCTCATAACATCCCTGCTGCTATTTGCATATCCGTGTTTTTCTTTTAATGCTGCTTGTAAATAGTACAGCAAATAGACATCTGATTTATTTTCCCCATGCATACATATACCTGCACATTTTGTACATTACTTAAGTTATCCTTTCACATTCCTTTGACTCTGAATAAGCTACTTTTTACTAACTACACTCTTTTTGTCTTATTCTTTAGGTTTGATCTTACTGTATAGTCTGTTATTTTTACTTTCTGTTTTTATATTCTTATATTAGCATAAATCTACATACTTCATTTTGCCTCACTGATGGACAATGGAAGTTATTTTGTTTTAAAAAGTGAGGTATAAACTTTAAAAAAATGCTTCATTGGCTTTTGTTTTCTATGGCTTAGTTGGGGTCTCAACAGTTGAGGATTTTGTTAAAGCATTCATTTTCTTAGTTGGGATTTTTATTTTCTGACTGAATAAAACGTTAAAGATCAGAGTGTCCTAAAATTTTCAGTGATATATTTGCAGTTTTAATTAATGCATTTTTTTAAAAATGATATTAATACGTCTTTTCCAGGGGTGATAATAAATCCAAAAGTTGCTGCATAATAAAATCCCTTACCAAGGTGTTTTTGCTTCCTTCCACTAATTTTCAAGGTTGAGGAGAGCGATGCCTCTTTCACATCATTTTTTAACTTACCTATACAGTGCAAGTTAGTTGAGAGTAATCTTGTATTCTTGTTTTGCTTAGATAACAAATCAATTTATCCTGTTTGGTCAAGTCAAGGTTTGACTTCTGTGAGACAAAATAAATTGATCACATTGAATAAAAATCTGATTGTTGCATAAACATAAGCTTGTGTCTTGCTTTGCTGTCACAGGGTCTTTTATTGAAATATTATGAGAAAATTAACCAATAATGTCGACATAAAAGTGGATTCAATTATCATCATGCACATATGAAAGAGCCTCTTATACATGATCATTATTTCAAACAGGCTTTGAAGGGAGTTGTAATTATAGTTGTTGAATACAGAAAAATGAGAGAAGAATAAGATTTGATTGAACAATAATGCTCACACACAGTAACTATAGCTACTCTGAAGTCACACTGACAAAATCCTGTCTTTTCCAGGTTCAAAGTTTGCAAAAATGTGTCAATACCTGTAAGAAGACGACATATTTACCAAGGAAAAAAAAAAAACACCTAACAAGTCCATTGCAATCTCTTGCATCATCACTATGAATTATACCGTCAGTTGTATTCATGGAGCTCTGACTACTTGAAACGGTGCGGGACACATGCTGTTTTCGCTTTGATTTAAATCTGGATTGAGCAAGCCAGGAAAAAAAAAAAAGTCAAATGTTAGGGGGGAAAATGACAAAATGGAATTACAAACATTGAGGTTATTCATTTTGTGCATCTGTTAGCGGAGCTGAGAAATGTTCAAAGCTTGGAAAAGAAGATCCCTTCGAAATGTGTCAGACATTTTTTGTTGATAATCAATGGTTCAGTTAGAGGATTTTTTTTAAGGCACAAATGTTCCGCGTTTTTATTTAATTTTTTAATGGACAGCTAATCTGTGCATTTAGCCCAACTCTGTTGTTTATCTTTTTCATGTGATCCCACACTGAGTTTGTGATGTTGAGATCAAGGCCACACCATATGTTACAGCCCCCTTTGTGCTCCCTGAACCTAAATTTAGTCTTAAATTACTCTAAACATAGAGCAGGATGGCTGGAGCTTTTAACAACTGAGAATAGGTTTGGTTGCATCATTTTGGTTGAGATTCAAAATAATGCATGTCATTTGAATTAAGAAATACCCTCAAGTTGAAATTAAAATATTTTTTAAATGAAAAGAATCTCAGTAAGGTAAGAATGTGAGCGTTTCTGTCCCACACCTGTTGTTGCCTATTGCTGATCAGCTGACTGAAAAAACACGGAGAGACTTTGTACCACTTTGCATGTGAAAACTAAGGCAGCGTTTAATTAAATCCAGTATATTGTTCATGATTCGTTTAATTTGTTTATTGACTCTACTTTCCTAAACGAGGGGAGTCAATTAACATTTTTTTTTTGGTCGCTTGAGATGCAGCGTTTAACAACAAAACACGTGGACTATATTTGGCTGCGTCAAAATGGGCATGAAACATTTGCACTAAACTCCCCAAATGAGCGTCGGTGAACCTCAGAGGCATCACAACAGCCTCGGTGGAGCATTAAAGCTTCGTCAGCTGCAGCAGCCGCACAGAAGATGCTTCTTCCCCTCCTGAATCCTTTTCTGTTTTTTTTTTCTGGTTCTAATGATGGCAACAGGTTCAGAGTCGTTGGTTATTACTGCCACTGTATGGTGTCTGTAGTTTCTAGCCAGAGATGACCTTTATGTTCAGATAACCTGAAATAAATCCCTTAAGCCTTTTAAGGAACTGAATATCAATTTTATTTTCAGCAAAAAGATAAAAACATCATTTGCACAGTTCTGCCTCTTTGAAATAAATAATACATAGCGGTTGCACGTGTGCACACCCAGTTGTAACAGAACTCGTTTAAGCTGGGAAAAGGAGGAAGAAAAAGAAAGAAAATCGCCACAATATGATTATCATACAGTGTGTCCGTTCACCATCGAGGTTCAAACCGTACATTGTTTAAAATTCGATTTTAAAATTACAATATATGCTGGACTTTGCAAACTACAGAAGCTAAATTAATTTAAATACAAACCAGACCTCTGTGAGGTCAGCCACTTGAAAAACAAATACTTGATTTCCCCCAATCCCCCCTAAAGTCTAGGTGTTGTGAATCTCTAGCAAAGCACGGACAAATCCATCATCGATGCTCGCTGATCTGACGCTCCCACCTTGTAGAAAAGCAGAACTAAACCCCGACGTCATAGCTGAGAAATGATACTGTTGGTAATAGAAAGGCAGAAGTAGAAACAGACCGAGACACACACTACATCGTGACATCTGCAAAATGTACTTTCAGGAGAAGAAGAGCTTGTGTCTCTGTCACCCTGCTGATATATAAAACTGATGGATGTCGTTCTTTTTATGATTCACACAACTTCCTTAGCACATCGACTACTGTACTTGGTTATACTGTATTACAGGTATGAATCTGTGTGTCACGTAGTGTTAAAGATACTAGCCAGAGGTGTATTTTTCTTCAGAAATAACTGTACAACACTGAAGACGCAGTCATGAAGTATGGATTATTACGGTGGAATACAAAGTTTCTAATAAGAAGACATTAAACAAAAATTCTCTAATAGTCGTAGTGTGTCTGTGTTTGAGCTGATGGCATCACATGAGCCAGCAGGAAAAAAAACATAGACTGAATGTTGATGTCGTCAGTGGGACATCCAGAAGAAACTCAACGATACAACACAATGACATCAGACAGAGGAACAGTTCCAGTTGTGACCCATTCAGCCTTCAGCAGCTCTGCTGTGGATGGTAAAGATGAGAAGGACTTTGATTGGCCTTTGGAAATAAACTGGTTTAATTATATGTACAGCGTCTTGCAGAAGAAATCATTCTGCTTGAACTTCGTAACAACCTGTCAATTTACAACCACAAACTTCAATGGATTCTCTTCAGTGGAGACTATCACAACTTAGAAAATAACTGTTAAAAAAGAAGAACAACAACAAAATAAGAGTAGTTCGTATTGAAATTTTTTACACAAAATAATATACTGAAAAGTATGATGTTAATTTGTATTCAGTACTTTGGAGAACCACCTTTAGCTACAATTAAAGCGTAGAAGTCCTTTTGGAAATGTATCCGCCAGCTTTGCACGTCTTGAGACTCGAGCTCAGACAGAAGGAACATTGTGCATCTTTGTTTGAACACTGACTCAAAGACACGCTTTGATCTAAACTATTCAATTGTAGCTCTGGCTATCTGTTGAGGGCTACCATTCAGCCGGAAGGTGAACCTAAATCTCAAGCCTGTTGCTGATTCCAACAGTTTTCCTCTATGATTGTCCTGTATTTACCTCCACCAACCTCCCGTTCCCTACTGGCCACATAAACTAAAACCAGTATTCAAAAACACTGTGATCTTAACAAAATTCAAGGGAGTTCAGAGATTTTGAGTACATTTTTATTTATTTTTTCAAGAGTCTGAATATTCCAGATGTTTTCCATCTGACTGACTCCCATCCATGTTCATCACTTTAAATTCTACGTCATACGTGTTTGGCCGCAGTGTAGTGGGAGTGGCAGGGAATGCTGGTTTACTGGTACATACCAATCAAATGTGTTATACTGAATGGACAAATTCCCCCGTACACCTTCACTCCATCTGGCTTCAGAGCAACTGGAAAGACGATGGCGGCAAAGGATGTTTGGCAGGAGCAAAGGTAGTAGAGCCAACAGGTAGGATTTGGCTCATCAAAAGTGGATGTGCCTGGCAACCGTAGTTGGTGGTAGTGGTGGGTGATGCAGCAGCTGTGCAGCTACCGGCAGGAAACATTTTCTTCTTTCCGTTCCAACTTAAAGTGAAACAATAAGCAGTTTGTTTGTCCTAGCACTTCGCACGAACTGAACTGCAATTCCTCAAGGGCGAAATTCTGGTCATCTTCAACAACTTCGGTGTTTGTTGGAATATCACCCAGAATTTGCGCAGTACTTTCATATACGACCGACTTAAGGAGCCAGACTCTGCCTCCAGTCTCTGCCACAATCCCATTGAACACTTGTGTCGTACATGCCAGAGTGACCAACAGAACCAAACTGTGCCGATGGATTCAATGCTGGTTGAAAAATACGATGCCATCCAACAAAAGTGTGTATGCAAGGAGGTAATCAGAAGGATAATTTGGTCCCAGGCTGCTGTGGTCTTCACCTGAGCCTCTGTTGCGCTAAAGAAACACATTGCTATATTGTCGATGTGTCTTGTTTCTTTGAACTTGGATCATTAAATCAACTAAACCACACCAAACAGGAGTCAATAGTCAGTGTTTTGGGGATTGGGAAACAGAACTTGCCAGGTGTCTCATGGTGCTGCCCAAATACTCAACTCTGCTGCTTAACCAACAAATCTATTTTCCTCACAAATGTGCCACAATTGAAGGAGAAAGAAGCTGGTTTCCTAAATATATGTTTCATATAAATGGAAATATATAGTGAGCCAAACTAAGATGTCCTTACTTTTTGTGCTAACTACAAAAGCAGGTACAGGTCATTCGCCTCCTTTGCCTATTTCACCCAATTTTTCAGGTACAAAAATATCTAGTTTGTTATATGTATCTGTTGCATTTTGTTAGCTGCTTGCAGAAATTCCTAAAAGGAAATGGGAATTGGTTGCAATCGGTTGGTCAAAGTCTTACAAAAACTAGAGAGCAAACTTGTGACATCAGCAGAAGTGTGGCCATGTTTACAGACTGCGTTTTCTAGGATTTACAACTGGGATTTGCCATAAAATGACACCAGCCCCTCCAACCCTGCCGGGATGATGCGTGTAGACAAGGGATGGATGAATTTACGACAAAATACAAAAACAAAGAGAAGATCTGATAAAAAATATATATATTGCAGGTGGCAATATCTAAAGTGAGTTTGACCAGATTTTAAAGAAAAGTCTGGCTAGTAACTTTAAGAATTATGACTGAGTCCATGACTAATGTGGCTCTGGGTGTAAAGGTTTATAAAATACGGCCCATTTTCAACCGTCTTCTGCAAAAAAAAACGGTAATAAGAAACATAAATTGTTCTCATATTTCATCTGAGCAGTCCAGAGACTACTGATTAGCTGCCAGGGGGACAGCCTTTCATGAGAAACTTTTTGTTTTTTAGCACAGAGATAGCAAAGGAATGCATCAAAGCCGGAGTGTTGGGACTGTGCCCATCACTGGAATGAAAGGACAGGTTTCTCCCTGTAAAAGAAAAAAAAAAAAGCTTCCACATGTAATGCATTTTGCAGTCAGCGGTTGGACTCGGGCCCAAAATGTGAAACCTTTAATGTCTTTTGCACACAAGGCTTCCTCCTCAGTCAAGCCACTTTTGAAGTCAGTGTCAAAACCCACCATGGCTTTTGAAAGCCCAAACTAGGGAGGTAAACAAACCAAAAAAACCTTTGAAGTCAAAGTGTTTCTCCTTCAATCACTTATGTTGTCTTTGAATCTTTTCCTCGGCTGCACCGAGGCGGACAAAACCACTTGCTCTAACAATATATTACTCGCACGTTTCAAAGTTCCAGGACTGCTAAGAGAGACATTTGGGGGCTACGAGAAAACGCCGTCGCTGTTCCCGTACAGGTCGGCCAGCTTTTTAAAGCGCGGCCCCCAGTTGCTGAGGTAGTCGTAGTTCTGGTCCGAGTCCGTACTTAGCGACTCGAGTGAGCTCAGCGACTCGGCCACAGACCCGCTGCCCTCGAAGGCGTAAGTCTGCAGGGAGTCGTACGGGGGAGCGGTGGGGTCAACGTCGGCGTCCTTCAGCCGCTCCCAGATGAACTCTCGAAACACCACGTTGTCGGGCAGCGACTTGTAGGACGGGCGGGAAGCAGAGGTGTACTGGTAAAAGGTGGGCGTGTCCGGCGTGACGTCTCGCCGAGAGGCGGGGTCTCTGATGATGTTGAGGTTGCGCAGGGTGACCATGTCGAAGGCCTCCGTGTCTTCCTCTCCCCCTCCTTCGTCGTCGTAGCGGACGATGTTCTCCCTGATGTCCCTCTCCTCCTCCAGGATCAGGGGCTGCTTCCTTCTCCGGCGCATCGTCACAATCAACAGGACCATCACTGCAAAGGGGAGAGGAGGAGAGATCCAGGAGTGAGAAATTGTGGGATGGTGTGTATTATCTGCGTGCTGATAATCACTTCACACAGACTTAAGACAACTGGGGAGGAGTAGTGTGTCATTTTTTTCCTCTTTTTTTCTTTGATACGTCAACTGAGAGAAAAATAGGACAGTCCTTCCAATTTTTTAAAATGAGATTCATAGGAAGCGTATGAGGAAAAGTAGAAGTATGTGTCCAATAAATATATTGTTCACAGTAATCACTGGAATTTCAAGTTCCGTGTAATTCCAAGTATAACGTTAGGTAAGATCGCCACGTCTCCTTACAAAAACAAAAATAGCAATTTGTTTATCTGTGAAAAAAAAAGGTTTTCATAACAGCAATTACATTTGGTTTAAGTCACAAAAATACTAAAATATAATATTTGTTCTAAGATGGTCCACCACGTTTTTAGTATCCCAGGTGGAAAAATCCCAAAAATAAATTCATTTATTTCAAAACACAAATCTAATTTTGTTCCTTTATTTCATCCTTCAGTTTGAATATATGTATGCAGTAGGAACATATAAATGTTTAATTGAATATAGTTTTATTTTTCTTAGTTGGTTTTCAACATGGGGAAGCCAAGCAAGGCAGATTTATTAAAATGGCTACAAAAGCTAAGCTGGCCTGAAAATACGGACAATACAATAATAAGGAATTTCAAATAAAAACCATTGGACACATTTTAAATGCCAAAGTCTGGAAGCCATGTTGGGGAAAAAACCCCAACATATATTACTTTGACATGATGATGAAGGAATATGAGAAAAAAACATCTCCTCTTAACCTCGTTTAAAAATCAAATGGGTTCCAAGGAACCCGAAACCACAAAATCAACCTTCTTACATGACCGTGTGAAACAAGAGAAGAGTCAGAGCGGTGCAACTGATAAAGAGAGTTAGGACAAAGTATTAATAATCTCACTATATCCCAGACATCTTGTTGCGCTATTGAACAATATATGTGCTGTCAAAAGTAAAAGACGAAGCTGGAAGTACTAAACTGAAATTAAATTATCAAAATGATTGGACTAGACGACGGAGATTAATGGCGGAAAACGACGCAGAGAGTCATAAATAAACAGTTCAGATATTAAGCTGAGAAGGCAAAGCTAAACGTTTGATGTAATTCATTTTCGTGTTTTCTGCCGCCCACGTTCCGCTTTCAGACCCGTTCACAGCTCCGCCATGCTGAATGCACGGGCCTCTGAGATCATATAGCAGAAGCTCCCCTTCAACCCCTGCTCCCTCTTCCCATACATTATTGCTGAAAATAACTCCACGCCCAAGCAAACTGGCAAACGTCTAATGATCCTCTATCCATCACTGTCAGGCCGGTGCCAGTGAAATATTGTTCCACTGGTCCATATTTCTTTTTCTGCCCGGCATCGAGCTGCTGCTGGCGGCAGAGAAAGAGGCCCAGGAACCAAATTCAAAGACCACTTCACACCTTCTAATAAAGGAGCAAACAGAGGGGATGGGAAGGAGGGAGGCAGGGAGAGAGGGAGGGAGGTGTCACACCGAAGGACTGGGGAGATGAATGGGCAGCTTTCTGTTTGGCAACCACATGCATCCACGCTACCTTAGTGGTCTGGAAAAGTCCAACATTTGATTTCTATTTGTCCAAAAACAATAATCTTAGAATAAAATTTGATCTAGAAAAATTTTATACTTCCTTTATCTTTTGTGTCTTTCCTTCCTCATTTCCTTGTTGACTAACTTCCTTCTGCCTTGCATCCCTCCTTGGTTCCTTTATCTTTCCCTTCATTCCTTTTTCTTTTTCTTCTTCTTCTTCCTCTTTTTTTTTTACTTGCTTTGTGACTTTGCATACTTGATTCATACAATAACATTTAAAAGCATGTCTGCTGTATAAATATTTCTGAACACATGGTGAACTTTTGTATTTTACATTGTAAAATGAACATGGAGGACTGAGAAAGAAAAAAACAAAACAAAAACCGAGTGTGGAATTTTTACATTACAAAATGTGTAGGAATCCTGTGTAAAATGCAGAATATTGCAGCTCACCGGGACTTTGAGTGGTCCCTTTTTTTTCCAATTACCCTCCTTAGATCCAGGACACATTTTAGTGCTTCCAAACATTTCCAAGGGAGATTGTTTCTTCTGTTTTTAGAGCCCCAAGTCATTCTAAATTCCATTCAATTCAGCAAGGCTCCGCTAAAATGAATTACAAAGTGGCACATCCAAATAGAATATTCCAAGTGCTTTCCAGCAAAGCTCTTTAGGGTTTAATGCCTAGAAGGCAGACACAATGCTTCATGGACTGGAAACAGGCCAACATCCAGTTACAGCCTTCTAGGTGGAGCTGGTTGATGGCCGAGAATACAGATGGTTCGTTCCGAGGCTCTTTTGAGTTTGCAGCCTGGACGGTTTAGCAAACGCAGCCGCAGAACGACAGGTAACCACTCTTCACTTTGGAGAACAGATGTAAACTAAGTGAACAACAGAGGGAAAAAAAAAAGAAAAGGAGATCAATTCCGCGCTACAAAGGCTTTTGCTGTAATTGAATTGTTTAAATGATCTACCCCACGCAATCGATGGTGAACAAGGTGAATTTTCTCTGCTGCCCTTTTCTTACCAGCAGGCATCGTTTTCTCATTAGAGTATTTCTATATGTGTGATTCAGGTGAACACGTAACAGGTTATTTACTCACTGCCTCACCCACACAGTCTGTGTCTCTGCGCTGCTGTTTAATAAAGATGAATTAATCAACGACTTTGACACAGACATGTAAGAAGAACGTAGACGAGCCTCGCACACGAAGCTTGCATTGCTCAATTAATCCCTCAAGGCTTTTCTGTTGCTGAAATGCTGCATGTCATCTTTGCAAAAGAATTACTGTACATACAGTATAACATGCACTTCTAACCAAATGAGTGATATTAATAGGAAGTATTGCTACAGAAATAAAATGTCTGACTACTCTACTTGATTGAAGAACAGGCTTGTTTTAACTAAACCAGATAGAGATTTACACTGTATGTTAAAGTGAAATGTTTTGTTTGAACAGCACATACATGAACTTATTGTTAATTTATGACACATAAACATAGCCTATTGCAAGTTTTGGTTTCATAAGTTTGATTTTAGGAAAGAGTTCCTTCAGCTAGAATTCAATTTACTTCTAAACACTCATGTTGCCTAGTTACATCAGTTTTGAATATTAAATGTTAGGTAATGCAGTACTTAAGCACCCTTTAATTCAATTTAAACCCAAAATTATTTTATTATTGAAATACTTTGCCACATTCCCAAATATTCAAGTGTCTATGCTTTCTGCTGGTTCTCTGTTAATGTCGTGTTAATTCTTGTTCACGTCACTCAGACTTTGTTTCCCTCACAGTTTTACTTGTGCTTTCTTTAACTAGCCTTAACTGGTGCATTTGTTTTAGCTCTTCAGCTTCCCGTTTGCCCGTTGATTGTTTCTCAAATAAAGCCAGTGGTTCTATGAAAAACTTGCTTCTGAACTTTTTTGAATCTTCCTTCATTATAGAATAGGAAAAAGTTGTTTGTTGCCCACGGAAGGGCCTGTGCAGCTTTATGTATACAGATGGAATGACTAACTCACCCCTTCCAGCATGGTAATAAGCTACAAGAGAAATAACAGCAATGCTCAAACATTTAGACTACAGGAACTAGAGGGAAAGTCTGATTGATCTAATCAAATGTGAAGGTTTCGATCCCCCAACTGCCTTACACCCACACATTGAGCTTTGTTTACTGTGAATTCAACCTGGGTAAAACAATCTTTCCGAAAGAGCGAATACAACAAGAGCAACACACACTGAAAAGAGCGAATGGAAAATCTGTGCTGGTCACATAAAAAGGTGTCTTTCTCCTTCAGGGATGCGACTGTCTGCTGCTGCGAATGTACAAAGTGATGAATGACGACAGACAGCAGCTATCACAACAGTTATGCAGGACTTCCTCTGTTCTCCAGCAATGCTTCTCGAAGCTTTCTGCATACCTGTGAATGCGAGGTGTCACACACACGCCTGTGATCCTTTTGCAGTTCTTTGGTCACTAAACGGATTTTGCACACTTTGTGCTATTTCAACCATTAAACTTTTTTCAGCTAATTCAGCAGATGTGTGTGCTGACTTCCAGTTTGAACAACTTTCATACTTGTTGAAATATGCATGATACCTTGGACTAAGGATAACTGCTTTAGCCTACTTCTAGCTGGAAAAACAATTTTTCAGCAGGTCATACATTAGGCTAATATAAGTTATTCCTAATTTGGAATAACTTTTGCCATTTTCTAAAATCGCATTTTAAGTTTCATGACGCTTTTAGACAGATACTCTATTTTCCCAGCCTAAAGCTGATGATCAAACCCATTTTATAGGCTCATTTCCTAGGTTACACATGTTTTAAACATGGTCTGAGATGACAAGACGTGTGTTCTTTACTTTTGAGTTGAGCACATTTAAAACAATCAGTGTTGCATGACGCATAATGAAGCTGTAACTCTCCCTCATGTCTGAATGAAAGCCCAGCAACATTATGATTGAACACAAAAATGTACATTACATACACTGTCAGATCTACTCATGCTTTGGTGACTATCTGATCAGTTCACTAATTAATCATTTTTACTAAGAATGTTTCCTTGCTTTGACAGTTTTTCCACTTACAACATCTGTTGTAAGTGTTTTTAATTATTTCATTTTTTATGCTAGTTCAGGAAAACTATTTGTCTCTATTAGTGATATAAAGCAGTGAACTATTAACAGTAATTAATTGTATAGTAACATTCCTTCTGGTTTTCCAGAAACAATCCCCCATACAGAGTAGAAAATCCTGAGTTTTGAGCACCAAGATGTCAGAAAATGTTTTGGTACCTTAACATGATTTTTTCACACTTCCAAAAATGTATTAAAAATAAATGTCTTTTATTTTCTTCAGTTCAGGTGAAATATCATGCCAGTGCCATAAAATATTTCACTTTTTGTTTTTTGCCATTACCAGGGGTCCCTCCAAATTGGTCCACATCTGTGGGTTTGTCAGACTGTACAGTACAGGCTTCAGACTCTGCATTTGTTTTCTCCTCCATAAACCTTTGTGTTTGTATTTTCCTCTATGGATCCTTTTAGGAAGCTCTGAGCCATTTCCTCCCAGTTCTCCCATGTGAGGTATTTTCAGCTTTTTCCATGTGTAACAAGAGTTAAATCGGCTGGTAATGGGCTTGTTCAAGCAAAGAAAAGGCCGACTTCCAACAAAGCAGCTTGAACATAAAATATCTCTGACTACTTTGGAGATGTCGAAACAGAGACAAACACACACGGCTTCCACAGGGGACAGCCAGAGCAGCCAGAGACACACAAACAGATACAGAGATTAATGAAATAGATCTGATAAGCAAGTCAGACGTCCAGATAGAAATAAATGCCTGGAGATTTGGAGTGCTACGTAATATCCTAATTGGCTCTCAGGAGGGCTGAGCCATACCTGACCTGCACTGGGGGAAAACGGCCCAGGATCTTAACGAGATAATGATCGTCTCAGTAGTTTAGACATATCTTCCAAAGTGGCTGGATCATAAAAAACCAGGTTTAAAATGACATTTTTCAAAAGTGCAGTTGTATTCAGGCATTTTCGGAGCTATTAATGCAAGAAGCACAAGCCCGGTAATTAAATCTAAAAATATCAAGCCATGATTGATGACCACTCAGCTCATGAGCATGTAGAGTTAATGTAAATGCAAACACAGCTCTTAGTGGTTTTTAGCTTGGCAGGTGAAAACTGCCTGTTTTCTATCATCTGTCCTGGCTGAAGCTCTAAAAAGTAAGCGATGCATTCTGGGAAAAGCAGCTCGCTACATGCAACATACGTTCTAGGCATTATTATGATGACAGATCACTGGAAACAATATTACTGGTGGTCACCCAATGAGAAACGGAGAGTGGAAAAGGAAACGGGGAAGAAAGAAAAGGCAACGTAAGAGTGACAGAACCTGAGCGTGACAGCAGTGGGACGCAGTCAAGCTTGATTGTCATCCACAACACAATCACACGCAATCACGGCCTCAATAGCAACCTACAGATTGAAAAGATTCCTGATGGAAGACCATCAACGGAGATAAGAATAAAGGATCCGTCAGAGCCGTCACACATGGGCTGGTTAAAGCCAGTCAAGGACAAAGTTCCACTACAGAGGGAGAGCTGGGACCAATATTCACAAGGAGGAAGAGGAGAAGAGGAGGAAACATGCTCATCTAATTGTGCTAAATAGGTAGACGGTGACAGAGCATCACGCACAATTAAATTCATGTGTAAAGGAGACTTCGTCTAGAACACTTGGGCATTAACACTAGGCCAGGAAATAGCTATACCACTGTCTTAAAAAGTTAATAACATGCAAAGCCCTCCCATAATTAAACTCTTCTGTAAATAAGTCAAGAGATGGTGTCATGTGCCAAGCTAAGCATCGTGCCGCATGCTACAGCTAGGCTAAATCTGGCCTAAAGATGCAAGTTCAGCAGAATTCCAAAACAAGCTTAGGACATTACAGAAAAAACATGGTGATGCTTTACAAATCTATCAATAACCATTCAATTTTTAATGTGATATACAAACACAAAGCTATGGATTCCAGAAAGTTTTCAGAAATAAAAATCTGAAAGGTTTGGTTTGCACATACACCCCCTCACACCAACCACACAACCCCTGCAACCCACTCAAACAAATATCCAATAAATGCTGCAAGTATTTTGAGTGTGTGAGGTTGTCACAATTAGAATATGCTACAAGTTAAGGCCTTGTTCAAAAGTGTTGGTTTTGGGTTGTTCTGACATGTTTCCTCCTTTAAAATGTCAATTCAGCACAGTAGGCATTCTCTGTTGAACTGATGGTGAGAAAAACTACCAGGGGATTAGAAAAAAAAAAGAAACGTTTGACCTTATCACAGATCTTATCTCAGTTATTGTATGCACTGTTTAGATCCTCCTCCTTCTCTATGAATAAAAGCTAAACTGTGTCTGTGGGTTTATAGTAGTAATAATGCTGCCTGGAGGTGACAGCTCAGAGCTGCGTCATCTGTGCAAGCGTGGTAATGAATGCTCATTTACCAGTGTCTTTACTGGCATCCTTACATATGGTGTTACACAGAAGCAGAGCGTCCTTCAAACGCATGAGCACTTATTTCCTCGGATTTATTTGAAGCTTAAGAAATGAATCTGAGAATTTCTCTAGAAAATAACATTCAAACGCAGACAAGAAAATTAAGGGGATATGATTTATGATCCATAATAGCACAACACTGCACAACCTAACAATGAACAATATTATTACAACAGTGAAACAGGGATGCTTTTACCATCATCATTTCAGTGATAACTTATATCTTAACTACTATTCTGGGTTCATAGACACTCTATCACAAGGGCTCACAAGATAGAAGTTCACAGTCTCATTGGAAAAAGGGAGAATTGCTGAAAACTTTGAGAAAATATATTTTTTATTCAATAAGCTTGACAAAATCTGGCATGTAAACGCTTTTATCTGCACACCTTCCCAGGCACAGTTTAACTGTTGATAGTCGACAGTCTGGGGGTTGAAGTTAATGTAAAGTAATTTAAATCAACAGCCTGTTTTAACACCCCAGGCTGCTGATCAGGTTCTGGGACAACCTTTAAACTTTGAGGGCTTCTTTCTCAGTGATCACGTTTGCTGCATGCCAACATTCAGATCGTCGTATTTACTTAATTTCATTCCAGGTGTTTACCATTAAGAGAAAGCTTATTATCCACACATTCGGAAACTGTAAATAACTAAAAACATCCCCAGGGATACTGGATTTGTTGTAGCCTGTCACATATTTGGTTTATTTGACACAAAAAGCCAAAGGTTGAGCTTTCACCTCAATTTTCACCAATGTATTTTTTTTTTAACTAAAATTCAAAACCTCCTCTTCCAGTAACATTCACTGTACATAATTGATCTTATTGGATTTTCTTGGTGTTCAAGTTGCAAACATTAGAGCGGCTATTCAGAGCTGCCTCACTAAGGTCACCATATTTTCCGGTTATGGAAATTTAACGGAACATTTCTCCTTCCAGGTTTGACCTGGGAGAGAATGTCAGACGTCGAGGCTCTTCAACCGCCTTCAGATAGATCAGGACTGGCTGCAAACTCTATGGCTTCTCTTTGGTTCCAAGTACTGGACTGAATGGCTGCTCTACCTTCACTTACATCTGAACTACTCCCTGAACTGCAGGGGTTGTTATTTTAAATAAATTCCCAGTGCAACTCAACAGCCAAACGGAACGGAGTTTGCAAAGTGGAAGTTCAGGCAGATTATGAGGGAGCGCAGCAGTGCCAATGTAGGGTGTATAAGCTGTCAATGCACTGCCCACTCCCTCAATTTGCTAAGGGACTGAATTTTAATGGGAGCACAGGGGTGAGAAAACATTCTCCTTTTGCTAAAAGGAAATCAGGTTTTGTAGTTATATTCTCCAAATCCTTTTCTGTCAAATATTCTCCGCAAGCGAGAATATTTTAAAAGAATGAAAGAGAGTGTCAAGCGCTGCTCTCACTCAGATACCAACTTTAACAGTCGTGTTTGTAGAATAAACAGAATTGAACAAAATTCAAACCAAATATGAAAATGTTGCATCCATCTTCCTTGCTAAAATACTCAATGAGACCAAAAAACAAATACAACATATGGAACAGAATATGATCTACAAGCTCGAGGTAGGAAAATGAAAAATGCATGAGGACAAGGCAGATGGTGAAGTCTGGAAGCCCTGAGTGTGCATTGTTTTATTTTTGCTTCAGAAAAATAAAGCATTTTAGCTACCTTTAAACTGCAACTAAGTTCAGTTAACCACACAAAAGACCTTAAAAATAATAGACACCTTTTTCAGTTCAAAAATGTGTGGCATACTAGACACAGGTATGAATAAACCCCAACCCAGCAGATGGCAGTAATGTAATGAAAGTTTGCTTGCCAGGTGAGAAGAAGATACATTGAACAATGATAAATTTTAATGAACAGTAAGAATAGATGAGGCAGGACGTCATCACAACAAGGCTTCTCATCATCAGCTGATTATACTATCTGCTCCCAACAGTGGCGCAAAAAGTGGGTATGCAGCGCATGCAACGCATAGGGGCGCAGCATCAGAGGGGGCGCCAAAACCCCGTCTGGAGGGGGCAGTGCGCAGATTTATGGTTTTGCATCCACCTGAATAAAGTGTAGTTGCGCCACTGGCTCCCAATAACAACCATTCTTAAGAGTGTTGGGCTCAGAAGCGGATGCAGTTCCACCAGGTGTTTCTAATTCCTGCTGCTAGTCTGATGGAGCAAAGTGGGGAAGGCGTGGTGGGGTGGGGGGTTTTTGGAAATAGGTGGATTTCAGCTATTTGTAGGGGCAAGGAGACCACAACACAACCCAGATATGAGGTCATTTCAACCATTAGTCATTTTGTTTCTTCTCTGATATGAAATGACAAATACTGAATGATTTTGTTCAGCTAAAACATGTTTTTGTGTTTCGTTCTACATCTCCCTCAATTACATCATTTCATAACTGCTTTGGCAACCATCAACCTAAAGGGATTTTATGGATTCAATTATGAGAAAATGTGATTAAATATCCAACACAGCAGGAGGTCGATAAGACCTGCTTTAGTTCTGTCAGACATATGACTATTAGAATGCATTTCATAAGTCAGCTGGGCGTCATAACCAAAATAAATGGAAGGATGAAACAAAGTTTTCAGAAAATAATATATTATGAAACTATAGGTGATAAAAGGTAAGTTTTGTAACTAACTTCATATGCATTGAAAACACAATGGAAGATTTTAGGCAGGAAAAAAACCTTCTATTGTTTCAGCAAATCAGATTTGAACTCATGGGTTTGTCTGTCTTTGTCTTGTCATGGGTAACAATTGAAAAAAAATAGGGATATTAGTTATTTTTAAGCCAAGCTGGGTGGGATTCATTTTAGTTTCTTAATAAATAAAATCATAATTTGAAAACTGTATTTTGCATGTACTTGTCAGATACAAAAAGATGTCGCAGAAAAAAGAGGAGATATCAGAAAGTGGAGGAAACAATTTTTGAATAACATTTGGTTTCTACTTTAAAAAGAAAAATGGAAAAATTCATCAGGTCTAGAAATGACAAATTTGTACTTTTTTCCACCACCTATAAACCTTTGAATAAACTTTTGTACATCACTGCGCATCATTTTAATATTGTTTTAATAATGTTTCAATATTCCTAGAAATGTTTTAATAAAGCTTTTAATACTTGAGTTGAAGACCCATATAACAGAAACAAAGAAAGTCGAGCATAAAGCCAGTATCTGTAACCTTCCTCCGATATTAAAAGCTGCCCACTCCGACCTTTACGCTGAATAGACCAGCCAAGAGAAAAACAAGCAGCTGGAACAAGGCTTTATGTTTCTGACACTGAGGTCATCCGGTTCTTACCCAGAAGTGTAATGATGCAGCCCAGAATAGCCAGAAGGGCGCCGGTGCTAAGGCCAGTTGCCGTGTAGGCCACGGCTCCACAAGACAGGGCCATGCCGTCCGAGTCACAGTCACACACGCGCACCGAAAGCGTGTTGGTGCTGCTGAGGGCGGGCTTTCCGTTGTCTGTAATCAACACGGGCAGTCGATACACGGCCTGCTCCCGTCTCCTGAAGCCGCCTCGTTTCGTCAGTATGGAGGCAGTGTTGTCTGCAAAAGAGAGAAAAAAAACACAAGTTTAATGGTGCATCCATCCAATGTAGATATTAACAGCAGGTAGCGTAACACCTTCTTTGCTTTGTTCATGAATTTTGAAATGACTTCACCAGTAGGGCTAACAGATGGCATCATTAACACAGTTTATTATATGACACACAGTGGTGCCTTTCTGGAGTCTTGACCACCTGTTGGCTAATAACAGCTTTGGTTTCATAGTAAAATTTTATGTCAAATCTCAGTATGAAAGGAAAACAAAGGGCTATTATATAGCAGCTAAAGCATTTCATGACGGCTGCATCAATAGAATGAAATCCACTCTCAAACTGAGCCGCCATGATTGAAATGTAGATTTCACCATAAAAGACGCTTCCTTTGTCTTCGTTTGCTTTCAGATGTCTGAGAAAAAAAAAGGTGAAATTTATTACAAAGAGAGGCTCTATTGTAAAGAAAACATGATCACCTAGGAATAAAAGGAACAGCTGGTTTACATAAGAGACTTTAAAAAAATCCCTTAAAATATGAGGTGGATATATTCCTTTGAGTAAAAACAAAATGCACAAATCAGTCAAAAAGATTAAATTAGATGGATGGTATAGTAAAAATTTCCTCAAAGCTGCAGCGGGTAGCGTTTATAAAAATCTGTTCTTTGCATACTTGTTAAAATTGTCATTATGGACGTGACGGTAGAAGGCGAGACAGACAATGTGTGAATATCTGAGCTCTTCTGCCTCCTCCCTGTGGCCCTACTGCCATCTGCAGAAATACACTGCTACCAGTCAGAAACCACCAATCAAAGTCAGGACAAATATCAATCAGGCAATGCATTTATGCAGTTGTTGATGTTGCTTCAAACAGATGGTGATCTCCATGCTGCTGCTTATCTGATTATTTGGAAAGACTTCAGATACATTCCCACTCTAAGCCATATGAGCATCAGTAAGATCAGAGTTCAGGAAACATGCTAGGGTTTGGAGTTAAAGATGTAGTCTGTTCATTTAGTATAAACAAAATGCACCTTTTGCTTTTACTCAACTAGCAGCTCAACTCACACCTTCAAAATGGTCTTAGTTCACCCTTTGCATCAAAAACTAGTTAAACTCTTCTGTGAAAGCTTTCCACCATCAGGTTGAGGTGGCAACTACAACCTGTCCTCACAGTCAGGAGAATGACATTTTCCGTTTCTGTTTTGTACTCCACAGTATTAGTTCATTTCACTGTAACTCAGACAAAGAGCCCAACCAGTTTAAATACAAGACACAATTATCATCCCTCCACTAAACTTTCCACTTGGCAATACAGATAGAAAAGTGCTGGTGTCATGATGACTGTTAAACCCAGATTCATCCCTTTGACCAGTCAGAAATGGCTGATTACTCATACATCTCTGTTGTTCCACTCCAACATAAGTGTAAAGTTGATGAAGAAAACCCTCTCGGCAGCCGTCAGATAATGCTGCCACCACCGTGTTTCACTGAGGTGGTGGCATGTTGAGAGGGAGTCAGTTATCTTCTTACATGCAGGCCAAAGAGTTTATTTCTTTGTATCTTTTTTAACGGCTTTGTTGCTTTATCTACATGGCATGGTGCAAACTAAAAACAGGACATTTTGGCTTCCTATTAACAGTCTAGTTCTTCTTGTCACTCTTGTAAAAAGGTTAGATGTTTTGAGTTCCCTCTGTTCATTGAGCTCCACATACTGGGTCAGTCGGAAGACTCTGAAAGATTTTAATGTCCTAAAAAATACTTCAAATTTAAATGCATAAAACCAATATTTCCTGAAATTATATATGATATGCACCTACTATTTAAGTATAAAAATTCACATACAAAAATAGACTGATTGCTACTCCCTCAAAAGTTGATTTGCCTCTGTACCGGTACGAAACAGGTCTTCCAATGCAGACCAGATAATCCCTAATCTGCTCCCTGAATTACCTTGAACATACACTTCAGCGTCTAACGTGTTCACACTCATGTGGATTACTCTGGCACAGCATGACGGCTGCTGCGCCTTGAGAAAAGGTATGGAGACAGCCTCAACTCATCTCCCACACAGGTGAGCGCACCACTCAACACACGGCATCGCCTCAGAGAGTCTATCAGCCCTGAACATGCTTCCTTTTCTTTTCAAAGCAGCAGGGATTTGTGAAAGCACATAATCATAGAGTCAAGTACAACTCTCTCGAGTCTATACGTCTAACATAGAAATTAGAATGAAGTTTTCCACCCACTTTTATGTGTGGGAGGGTAGCAGATTATGAAGGTATAAAGGCAGCTGCATCCTGTGTCTAAAGGTCAAAGGTACATCGTTTGGTGGAAGAGGAATGCCGTCGCTCACTACGCGGTGTTGTAAATAGAGGTATGTACCATATGGTTCTGTTAATTCTGCTTCATGTCTTAAGCAGAAATGTGGCGTAGGTGGTTTACGCTGTTCAGAGTCTCAGTGAGGGATGGGAAGAGTCAATTGCTTTGGCTGGTTGAATTAAAAAGATGCAAGTAACAACGTAAACCCCTCTTGACATGCTTTCATGTGGAAAATACTCAGAATGCACTATATGGCAGGCATTGTGATTTTCTGAAATGTTGGGACAGACTTATGTTTAATTAATCTTTGCAATAATGATACATATTCATAATAAAATAGTAATGAAACATATTAAGAGATGCTTTAAAATGTGCATCTGAGACATTTAGCTTGAAGTGCTTTTGTTTCTGGTAAAGTGACTCAGCTGCACTTTTTTCTCTATTGTTCCTTATATCTTCCCTTTTATTGTTTTTTCTGAATTACAAATGACACTGAAACGTGATCAATACACACAACACTTGTAAACAACTGTATGAAACAGAGATAAAATCGCTTGTCTTAGAAAAAATTATATTTTCAAAAACAGATCATCTGAATGGCTCATTCAAAATTCAGTTCCTTTCAAAGAGCCGTATGTTCCATCACTAATAAAAACATGTGTTTATGTACTTAGTTGACAGTCGAACAACTAATAAAGTGACAAAAGTTAGAGCTAAACAAAGATCTGAAAAAAATATATCAAAAGATTTAGCAATTCACTAAAGGTAACCAAAAATGTTTAAACTAGAAATGACTAAATAAAGCCTTGAGTAACCAAACATTGTTCTGTTTTCTAATCCAAATAAAGAATTTCTACCAACTCCAATGATTTTTTTTTTTTGGTGCTTTTAGCATCAAACATTCACAGGTTCTCTGTGTGTGTGCATCCAGCGCTCTTCTATAAATTCACAATAAAGAGTAACCCACTATCTTTGAACAGCATCAAAGAGTGACACAGAAAGGCAGTTGAACCTTTGTTATCTCGTAGGGTGAAATTCAGGTTGCCAGCGACGGTTGCATCCAGGGCGAAATTAAAGCGATGTCCGTCCAGAGGTTCGTCCTTGTCCACCGCACTGATGGTCTGAATCACCTGAGGAAGAGAAGAACACGAAAAAAACACAGACGTTTCAGATCAGTTAGCTGGGTGATCTTTATCCTATCTCACAGTCCAATTTGCTGTGAACTGAAGCTGTAAACTGCTTAATGGGTTCATGGAGTCAGAAGATGCTCAAACCCTTCCTCAGTACATCACTTAGGAGTGCATTACGGCATAATGCAATGTAAAATATTTGACCAAAGAATTTCCTCTCATGTTAGACAGATATAACCTGGGGAATTATGAAAGGCAGTTTCCAAATGAGGGTTTGGCCCCCTCTGAAAACGTAGCCCTGCCCCTTACACATTTAAAAAAATACTCCAGCAAAATGGGCGGAGCAAAGAGGGCGTGGCCAAGTGCGGGGACAACAAAGGCTAACTTATAAACTCTGTTTATTTAGCCACTTTCTACACCTCGTTGCAACTTTTATTTTTTATCTAAAAACCAACCAGTGACAAATCTGTCAACTTTCTTTTCTGTCATGTAGGAGATTTTTACAACATTCTGCAGTGCTGCTGCAACCCGACTCTGTCCGGAGCGAGTGCTGCCACGACCTCATTCCACTTCCAAACCGCTGCAGACAGTCTGACACAGTCACCAGCCTGCAGATACCCGTCGCCACTGCATCACACATTTGTAAAGCTGAGTAACGCTGCTGATCAATATTTGCTGTCGCCACACTCATTATTTCAACTCATGACTCGCCACAGGGTGGGGCTGTGTGTCTGAGCTCAGAGAATAAACTTTAAAATACTTCAGTTAGTGTACAAAACAGTGAATGGCTTCGTCCCAAAAATATATAAGAAATCTGATGTCATATCAGTCTTTCTGACCACTCAGACGTTATGGTTCTAGTCTATTCTGATTGAATCTCCAGAACCACCAAGAAGAAGCAGCACTCAGTAATTATGCTCATTTAATCTGGGACAAACTTCTAGCAAAATGCATAAAGTCTGAAACACTGAGTTTCTTTACATACAGGCTAAAAACACACCTTTGATTGATAATAACTGGAACATTAATCAATATATTTGATCTATATTTGCTTGACAATTATGATTATGGTTTTAGAAAAAATCCAATGTTTATTGGTTGTTTGATAATTGGTTACTGTGTTGTATTTATGGTGTAAAACACTTAACTGTCACTTGCTGAAACGTGGTAACAAATAAACCTGACTTTACGCCAACATGTGACACGAAGCCAAGTGAAGTGAAGTTTATTTTAAACAATAGGAGAATTCAGCTACTTAGAAACTATTCGACCTAAGGAGGATAGAAAGTTGACAGTTTTAAGCACACTATTGGAGAATTAAGCACATTTATATGGAAATGTCAGAATTTACAAAGAAAAAAAAAGATACTACCCTAAATAACATATTTAGTCAAATCCCTGGTGATAGCTGTTGTTATCAACAGTAGCACAAACAATCATCAGGTTTATGGAGAGTTACTAGTTCAAATTAGGGAAAACATTGGTTTTATTCCTTTAATAAATCAGATTATGCGAAAACTGCTTTTTATATTTCCTCAGATTATCTTTGATAATAAAATATAGTTATCTAAAACATTTACATGTGGGGAAAAAATTCTTAAAATGGTAAATATTTTTTGTCCAAAGTACTGTACATCTGGCCTTCTTCACTATGACAAATTTAAACACATCAAGTGACAAACCCTGTTTGAAGGGCCGAGCGACCGAGTGAGTGGATTAGAGCAAACCAACCTAATTCCTATTGATGGAGAAGGTTTGTTTTATAACTATTGGCATGGGCTTTGTGTCATTTGTTCCCTGTAGTACAGTAAGTGCTTATTTGGCAAGAGTTTAGCAACCTCTTAGGGGTAAAAATGTTTTCTTTTAGGAAGTGATTTCTCCAAAGCAAATCATTTCAAAGAGATTATTTTCTCTGTCCCAACCATTGGCGTTTAGCACATTTCAAGATTTTACAACAACAAAAGATTGTAGCATAGATAATTTAAAAGGATGACATACAAGCATCACTATCCTATGTGAAAGGAAAAACTGGCTGTCGAGATTAAAATGTTTTCATCAATAGGCTATAAAACAGTTTATTGCTGCTGTAAAAGTTGAGTGTTTTATCATGGCGCTTGGTGAGGAGTCACTTATCGTTGGAGGCAGCTGAAAGTGACAAGGAGCTGCAATGTTTTCCTGGTAAACATGGACACTTCAAAGCAATGTTGAAGATGGTGCACGGTGTGACATGTAAATGAGATGCTGTAGAAACGTAGGGATGCTTCGGGGATTTTCCCTCCTTGAACTGAGTGCTAGTAGACCCACCAAACAGGGCCAAGTTCAATTAACTACTTCACATCTCAAAACATGATTCAGTACAAAGACAATCATCAGCTTTTCCTGCAATCTAATATGAGCTGGTTTGGCTTAATTTCACTCCAGGATACAAATGTATTCATTTTCTTGTTTGACTTGGCAAACTGTGAAGTACTTGGTTTCAGGTCAGTCGTAATCTTTGGCAATCACCTATACATTGTAATTCTGTCCAGAGCTACTTCTATTCTGTACCCCTGAGAAAAGACTATTAAGCATCAATATGTGTCGCTAATTTTTCACTACTGCCAGAAAACTTTATATTGGACTTCACTCAGAAATTGGTTCTCATTCTTGTTGCTTATAAAAAAAATGACAGAATAGGACTCTTGATTAAAACAAAGTCATTTTCAACAGCCTGCTCCTTGGAGTCACAAAACGATCTTATCTGACACAGTAGACAACAAAAAATGTAGATAGGCACATTTACAATTGTAAAATAAAAATTAAAAATCCATTAAATCCAGCCATACAAACAGATTTAAAGTTATTTACATGCATTCCAATTTAATTATCACAAAAATATGTATCCCTCTGATGTAAAGTGTACTGAATGCTGAAGATGGGAACACGGCAAGGACCAAACTACAACCGACGTGTCTTTACCCATTTTGATTTCTTGCCTTTCATAACAGTTGATTGACTTTTTAAATATATTTAATTAAAACTGACTCTTAAGGCTTTTTAAAATTTTTTTGGCAAATCCATTTAGTCAATCTTAGAACAAAGCCTCGTCTGTGTTCGCAATTAGCAAGTGAAAGAAACTCTAACTCTCACAGGGAAAGTTGACGGCACACACAATCCTCTTATTCTAATATTCAGAGCAGCATCGGATCTGTTGGCCTTGAGCACCGCATGAAAAATAAATACAATGTCAGCTCAGTCCGTTGCGTGTCGTGACACTAATGCTGTCCAAAATAAATGTGTACGCTGTGCAGCCAGGCATGTTTACTTCATTATTTGGAATGAAAATGACTCACGATAAGAACTGCTTTCGCTCGAGGCGTTGCAAGACAAGAATTCATATCTGTGAGTGAAACAAGTAGATGCTGTTTGTTTTGGCCCTTTTTGTTCCGCTTCTGAACCTCGGACTAAGAGAAAGCCTTTCCTCCTTTTATTATGCAACAGAGCTGACAACTATAAAGATTGGAGGAAGTATTGCTAAATTATCCAATGTATCCACACCCAGCAGCATGTGCTATAATTATTATTTTATTCATACAAACAGACTCTCTAGAAATCGAGTTATCGCTTAAAAAATTGAGCAGCCAGCTGAAGGAAAACAGGGAGAAAAAGAGCTGAAGGAGTAGATCCTATACATGACAGGAACATCACACTCCAACATGCCATATGGACGATTAATGATAGTCACTGGGACGGTCATCAAAGTTGGAGTTACTGTGGCAATGTTCACATAAATTTACATCAAGCCTCCTGAGTCTTTTGTAGCAGATCTAGGAACTCAACCCAGTGACAGCTAACACCCGTGGATGTGATCCAAGAGATTTTTAGAAGCAATTCACACATGATTATCACATCTTCCAGCCCCAAACAGCTTTTTTGTCTAACACGAGGACAAAGATAAGGAGCGGGGGACTAGAAGGGCGAGGAAGAGAAAAATGAAAGTCAATGATCCATCAGGGCAGAGACAAGGATTATCAGTTGTCAGCTGTGATTAAATGCTGCTGGTTACAAGCTGTCAGGTATTAAGTATTCGTGTAGGTGGCAAACAAAATCATGCCAATTATTAAAACTGGCAGCGAGGGAGGGAAAAAAAAGTTAAAACACATAGCCTGACAAAAGTATTTGTACCCCTGAAACCTTTCCAGATTTTGGTAGAAGCACAAATTTCAAGTGTTTCTTATTAGGACCTAAAATGACAGATATGACCCAATATTTATGACTGTTGAAATCATTACTAATATGAATTTGTTATAAAAGTATTACTGATTGCACTTTAAAAATTAGGTAACTTTATGTTATTAAAGGAAAAGTTTAAACAGTAATAATTTATTGGTTAATGTCAAGTTGTCATAACAAAGACATTTTGAATAATGTCAACTTTGTATTAAAAGTGTCATAATTTACCGAATGACGCTTTATGACAACAGTCATAAATATTCATGAAGGCTTATTCATGTTCATGACAGGTGTTATGTCATGTTTATGACAGTGTCATGACTGTCTTATTCACCCCCTTCAAATAAAGTGTTACCCAAAGGGGTACAAAGATTTGAACAGTAAAGATGCAAAGTTTTCCGTTTTGTTTTTAAGCAAATAAAAAACTGAAAAGTGTGGCCGGCATTTGTATTTAGTTCCCCTGGCTCGAAATTTTCTATCGACATCTGGCTGATAATTTAGGGTTATTCACCCGCTGAAAGGTGAACCTTCAGCCAACTGATGTCTGTTGCAGCTTTTAACATGTTCCATTGGTCCATCCATCCATCCATTAATCATCAGTTTAATTTTGGAGAGAGCTGAGGAGGCAGCAGAGAAGCCCAGACTTACTTTTACGAGCTGAAGAGACCATGTTTCATTGGGGGGAGGGGCTTGTTTGTTCAAGTGGATGAGCTTGAAAAAAATTGCTCATGTATTCTTAGCAACTTTCCTTGCAACTTCAGAAAGTAACGATTTCCCACTGTTCACTTCTGTACCCTCTTTCACATTGCCCTGATTGTTGCTGTTTAATTATGTTTTATGTGATGTAAAATGCATTTGGAATATTGATAAAAACAACATTTTATTACTATGCAAGTAGCAAAAATGTCAAAAATTAAAAAGTTTAATTAATTTTGCAACTCTCTAGTTGCTCTCCCTGCAAATGGAAACAGAATTTATACTGACAATAAATTACAGATGATTTCTGTTTTATTAGGTTACATCTAGAAGCAGTAGCTTGCAGAGGATTTTAATTAGGGGCAATAAAGAGGAACAAACACAACTGCACACCACACTTCAGATTTTTAGTTGCAAAAAAAATGATTGAAAGCGTGTTATTTTTCTTCCACAACAATCATGCACCACGTTGTGTTGGTTTAGCACATAAAAATGTCCTGAGGTTTCTGGTTGTCAAAACGGAAAATGGGAAAAAGCAACGGGTGTGAATACTTTTGCGAGGCTCCGTCTTTGGCCGCTCAACAGAAAGCTAATAGGAAAGTACGGCCGTCTGTTTTTTACAGTTCAGTTCTGCAGAGCTGGGGGAATTTACTCAGAGCGGAGATGAGAAAAAGGTTATCATCTGCGGCTCAGGAACATTTGGAATATTTGTATAAACAGACAGAAGTGATGTTTGTGTCGGCGTCAGATCAGCGACAGGCAGAGGCAGCGATCCAGCACCCAAACACGCAGCGTATGCGAACTCGGCCGCGTATCACCAAAGCTGCCATTGATCCTGGAAACATAATAACTCTCATGCCTCTCACTCTGTTATGGAAATTTCAGATCTGATAGAAAGCTGTTCTTGTGGTTCTTAACGCCGACAATAAATCCTATACACCATGTGAACCCTTTGATGTCCTTTGAATATCGCAGGTGGATTCTGAGCTTATCTTAGGGAAGGTTTCCATTTCTCAATGCTGAGGGGAAAGGGACTGTAAATCATCCCTAAATCAAACACTTTGTAATGTATAATGCCTTTCATTAGCGTGGCTCTTGATGGAAGGCGTTCCTGCAAAACCTTTGGTGGGGAATCCTCTAATGGGTTGAGTGGGAGATAGGAAGAGAGAGGCACAGCTTTAGACATAAATTCTCTCCTAGAGACATTAACGGCGGCAGCCGACTGGTGCCTGTCGCAAGGCTCGACCGAAGAGGCCGATGAATCACGGAATTAAAGGTTTCTTGAGTTTATGCTTGGCTGTGTGTCAGATCAAAAAAGGATACAGAGGGGAAAGTTATGCAGCTACTTCTCACTTTGGAGCAGGATTCAGAGAATTTGTTTAGAACAGATACCCAATCGCCACTCTATTTAGCACACCTTGTTAGGACTAGGTTGGACGTCTTTTGGCATCAAAACTGGCTCATTTCATAGACGCCTGCATTTCATTAAGCTTCAAACCTTCCTAAGATACATTTTTTCACACTGACTTACAAGCATTGTAGAGTTGCTGCCAATTTTTTGGTTTGCACATTCATAACGCTAATCTTCCCATACACTGCACTCAAATAATCATTCCTCAATTCTTACTAAGGGGTCTAAATAGGGCAGAGAAAATATTTTATATGTCATTATACCACCGCTACCATTGACACAAGGCAAGATGGATCGATGTATTCATATCGATTACATCCAATTCTGAGCCAACCATTTTAATGTGAAAGCTGAAATGGAGAATCATTGGATGAGGCAATGTTTCTCCAACCATTGCCAACTTTGGGGAGCATGTTTAAAATGTAGCCCCAGTTTCTGATCCTAGCTACTTTTGTTTGTCTCTAACCATTCTCTACAAACTCCAGAAATTGCTGTGTGTTAAACAGTTGCACTAAAACAGGCACAAAGCTTTAAAGATCAAAAAACATGTACAAACTGTAAAACATTTTTCTTTTTTTTTACCTTTAGAGTGAAATTGTTGAGTTTAGTGAGTCTTGACGAGGACCCAAATGTGTGGACCCAAGGTTGTTTTTTTTATGACCGGTACAAGAATAAGAACTTTAATAATGAAATAATAGTAAAACTTTCAGAACTCTGGAAACCACTGAGGAACCCGGGAGGCAGCAGAAGATGAGGGAGAATCCAGCAAAGAGCAATGAAAATCCATGAGCTTAAATACAGGGCAGTGTGATTGTAGACAAGAGGTGGGTGGTTGATTATTCACAAGGTGCAACTGGGTGAGAAGCCAAAAGGTAAACTGAGAGAAGATGGATAATCACACACCAGGGTCCTTTTTCAGAAAGCAGGCTTAACAAACTCTGAATAGAAAGAAGATACTCTGAATAAACCAGTTTGACTCTGTGATACTCTGAATTTTCAATTTCAAAACAATATAATCAATCAGGTAACTCAATTCTGATTCATGTCAGTTCTGAGTGTGAATATATAAGAAGTTCTGTACAATTAGCTACTATGTCAAATACATTTGTGTTAATTAACTGTACAGTGGCGCAGTTGGTAGAGCTGTTGCCTTGCAACAAGAAGGTTCTGGGTTCGATTCCCAGCCCCGGCCTTTCTGCATTGAGTTTGCATGTTCTCCCTGTGCATGCGTGGGTTTTCTCCGGGTTCTCCGGTTTCCTCCCTCAGTCCAAAAACATGACTGTCAGGTTGATTGGTCTGTCTAAATTGCCCCTAGGTGTGAGTGTGTGCATGCATGGTTGTGTGTCTCCGTGTTGCCCTGCGACAGACTGACGACCTGTCCAGGGCGTACCCCGCCTCTCGCCCGGAACGCCAGCTGGAGATAGGCACCAGTAACTCCCGACCCCACTAAGGGACAAGGGTGCAAGAAAATGGATGGATGGATGGATAACTGTACATAATGTGAAATAGGATGTAATCTAATCTAGAATAATAGCAAGGTATAAGTAAAACAGCAGTCACAAAACACTGGCATAGGCTGTACAGTAAAAGATTAAAACCCAAAGTGAATGAAAAGAAATGACATTTATTTTAGGACATACTGATATACTTAGATCAGTTCAATTAGAGGCGCAGCATAACCAGGTGACAATGACGGGGCTTTTTGAGCAGATAAAACCGTATGCAATGCAATATAATACAAAACCTAAATAAACAATCTTCTTTCTAAAGTAGCAGTGAAGGTGACTGCCATATGCATCTAATTATGACTTGAATCTCAAAGACGAATAGATAATAATTGAATTCTCAATCATTATCATGATACTGTCTACATTATAACATTGTTATACCTGCAATTCTGTGGGGCTCTTTTATTAGTCATGATGGTTTGTGACTAAGGAAAACCAATTTCTACTAAAAGGGGCAGTAACCGTTTATACCATTGGCTTTTTTTGTATTAACTTATCTATTTAGTTATATTTGTGTGGCTTATATAATATATTTGATGATTTTGAAGCCTTAAAGGTTTCAAAAGGGGTTACTGCCCCTTTCTACTAAAAGGGGCAGTAACCGTTTATACCACTGGTTTTTTTTGTATTAACTTATCTATTTAGTTATATTTGTGTGGCTTATATAATATATTTAATGATTTTGAAGCCTTAAAGGTTTATCTTTATTCTAAAGTTAAAATTTCGGTCAGGACTTTTTAGAACTTGCCTCTCCGAAGTTGTTTTTCGATTCCTCGCGCGTCCTGCCACCCAGCGATGAAGCCGAGCCTTCATAGGTGAAATCCTCACTGTTCTCTCAGCGTTTTCTCGCAGTAATGCCACAAAGAGCATCCTGCCAAGTAAAACGTCTCTCTTTTTTTCCTTATTTTTTATTTTCTCCCCAGCATGCAGTTCAAACAGTCCGGCTTTAACTCCCCCACCCCTAAACACCCACCCACCCAGTTTACTTACAAACGCCCCTAAGTGTGTAAAGTGAACCGCAAAGACTACAATCCCCTGCAACTCTGACACAAAGCGCCGTGCATTCCTTTGAGTCTGGCGTTTTGAAAACGTGGCCTGTTTAACGGCTGAAGTAATGTCGACTAATTTAGCGTGGCTGGAGTGACAAATTGCAATCCCAGAGATAACAGGCGCTTATCGCACATTTTATTTTTCCATTCTCGACACGCGGCAAATAAACACTACATTTTTGATTTCCTCTCCCCTCCCTCCCCCCTTCTAAAGTCTGCAGTGCTGTTATGAGCGTCAGACTGTCTGCTAAAGTGTAATTATCCGATTCTGAGCGGGGTGTGACTGGCTCTGCCGGCTAAGAGCCTTTCCCTTTGAGCTACCTTAAAACCCCGTTCGCAGATGACTCACACAATGAGATCAAGCCAGCCACTTCAAAGTTGAACTAAGAGTATAAATAAGCATCACAAGAAATAGGTGGCACTCGTTGCCATGGTGACGTGACAGCTGTCACCAGGGGTTGTGTTGACGAAGGAGGAGGTGGGCATGCTGTTTTCGCACCGCCTCGCTCACTCCCTCAACGCGCCGCTTCCCACGACATCGACGCCCCAAACATCACCCACACGCGACGCCAGCGCCACCTTGGACCCACCGGTTAGCAGCACCCACTCACTTTCTGCACCCTAGTGCGGAGGGACACACTCTCAGAGGGAAAACATAAATTGCACTTGGGATCAATATATGGAGTTCTGCAAATGACATCTGTCAATGGCTTCAATTATGTCCCCCCTCAGTGAGCTCCTCTCATTTCACACCAACTCAGTCATTTGCTCAGACTCAGCTTGTTAAAAGCGCGCGTCTGTTGACTTGATCCCGACAAGCCAAAGCTGTCGGGGATAAGTCATCTTCTGGTGAGATCTGATATTAAATTTCACTTCTTCTTTTTATAGAACAGACGCCACGGTTCTGCTCGCTAATGTTTTCCTTGCTTCTGGTGCCGTGGTATATCTGTTTTCGTCCTCCCTCCGGCGTGACGCGACACCTCTAACAAACTGATAATCTGAATTGGTGACCAGAGGTGTGAAGACGTTATTCTGTACAGACAGTCAAGGCTTTGCTGTAATTAAGGAACGAGCAGAAAAGTTAGATTTAATCAGAGGAAGGAGGTGGAAAAAGGGATTTACAGTGTGAAATGAAGGGCCTGATGAGGACTTATCTTGGACCCAACTGCACTACATACAACATCCTTACAAATTTCCTCATACGTATGTCATTACTGTAAGAGAAAGTTGTCACAGACTTTTTGAAACCAACTGAGCGGCGGTGACAACTTTGTCGTTCCATGGTTGATGTTGTCAAAGAAAACTCCACTAACTCTGGGAAACTCTTTAGAAGGAACTGAAACTATAGAAACGGTACGAGTTAAACTTTAGTGGATTCAAAGTTCCGTTACACTTTCATACCAGTAACCAGCCTGTGTCCTGAGACGTGTACTCAAAGGCCAACATGATCAATACCCCATTTATCGTAAAGTTCATGATTTGATAATGAAAGAAAAAAAAAGAAAAAAGATACATTCAAGATCAAGATTTAAGTTGGGAGTCTGGCTGAGCCACTGCAACGACATTAATATTGCTTCCAGGCAGAAATAAAAACATTTTAATGCGATTAAAAGATTATTTTAAATATTAATGTGCCAAGAGTATAACATGGCATGTAAACTATAATCCTACATATCAATTAGAATCTTGTACATGCATGCATGTTTTACTTTCATAAGTAGTATATCCCCTTCAGTTAACACAGGCATAACAATATAACTTAAATTTAAAATGAGAAATATAATCTGAGTTTGACTCTCAGTTGGCTAACTTTATAAATATGTGAACAAAAGGATCAGACTCACAAGCCAAAACAGGAAGTAGATGTACAGAGGACTCTGACCATCAAAACAGCAAAAAAAGTGGCAACAATTTTGAAAAACGTGAAAAGAAACTCTTTGGTTTTTATCTGTGGAAATTGGGCGGCTTGATACAATATTTAATACAATGAAGACACAAATCCTCTAATAAACTCCACACAGAGTTGAGTAGTTAAAAGGAAAACTGAACAAGTCCAGCTTAACCCTGCGCACAACGGTAATTAAAATGTCAAATCGTAACTTGGTGCAATCTTGCTAAGGGACAACACTAAACACATATATAGAACTCACATCTTCACATCATTTCTGACTAACCTCCCTGTGGGAAGCTGCAAGCAGGCTGGGGACAGCAGAATCCCACATCCACTCATGTGTGTAATGATTACAATGAAGTGATTGTACAATGTGAATCCAGCCCTCCTCCCCGCCGTCCCCATCGCAATCCACAGTGCCTCGGCCCCTTCCACCCCCATCATGATATCAATTTATATTATGGCAGAAGACAGACGCACCAATGAACTGTAACAAGTGGCATCTCTGGAGAGAGCCAGTGCCACGAGACTGCCTTAATTAGGCCTGAGAAATGGCAGGTTGTTCCACCGCAGAACTGCCTGTTAATCTGAGCTACAGAGCCGCAGAGTCAACTCTGGCCCTAACTGGCAAATATTATTATTTCATCTTTGCTGTGGCTCTAAATAACCCAATGGGCGTGACAAGCCGTGGGCAACTTGCGATATTTATTTATTTGTTTTTACGTTTTTTTTTCTTAATGCTTTTACAGGTTAGCAAACCCGTTTAGTGCGTCCGACGTGTTCACACCGGCATCCACACAACAGAAGCCTTTCCATTAATTAGGAATCACGGCGCCGGTGGAGCGCGTATCAGACAGGTAATGAGTCCACCCAGTCTGTTTGGTAACAGGCAGCAGACGCCTCGTTGTAATTCAAACTGTGTTTTCACATTCAAATGTCAGCCCTTCTGCTTCCCTTTGCTCTGTATGTGTTTTTGGGAGTAAATTTCATCATGAAATTTCCATCCTCCCTGCCTTCATTATGCAGTGGGAAGGTGGGATCCCACCGGTGCGCCACGGCGTTGCCTGCCAGAAGGTTGTGTTTGAATGGGATTGAGAAGAAACTGTTAAAAGTGAGAGATGAAAACAAAAAAAACAAGCATTCCTCGTCTGCGGCTGTGATGCGTCTTAACAACTAAAAGGATGAAACGGGTTAAGAGGCGTGTTGCCGTCTAAAACCAGCTCCGCCCTCCACACTCAGGCAACTCGGTAAGGACGTGTGGAGAAAAAAAACAAACAAAACTAAACATTAATATCACCGCATTGATTCAGTCAGTATTACAGATCATACAATACATTGTCTTCTGACCCTGTGCTCTGCTCTTCAAGCATCTTCAGATCATAAAACCTCCCCAGAGACTGGCAAAGCAGACACCAGGCAGGACGGATACATCAGCTCATCCACTGCCCTTCCTACCATAAGAAGCCATTCCTCTGGAACAGAACAAATCTGGATTCATCAGACCACATGACCTTTTTCCACTGCTCCAAAGTTCAATCTTTACGCTCCATAGCCATTTTGAAGCCACCTTTTCTTCTTCTACCCCACTGATAAATGGTTTTCTTCAGGCTACACAGCTGTTAAGTCCCAACACAGCGAGCTCTCCATGAAATGATTTTGTTAGGAGAGGCTCCTATTTGCACAGTTAAACATTATTGCCTGTTTTACAGTGGATTTTCCTCAAAGTGATTTCACCGTGTTTATTAAATAATCTTGAAATAACTTTCATCAGACAATTCAGACGCGACTTCAGTGGTTCCAACATTGTCCTAAGTTATTCAATGGTGCGACGTAGATCAGTATTCTGACCTTGTTAGAACTGATTTGAAAATGTTGCGCTCCTCTGCATGGTTGTTAAAGTGAAGTTGTGAAGTTGTTATATTGTGTATTCTACCTATCTAGGGATTGGCTATGCCTGCTTATACTAATTTATTTATTGACAAAAAGAAAATCTAACCAATTCTCCAGCCAATTCTACACTTTTAATTTGTTTTCTTTTCTGTTTCTTTCTTTTATTTACTTTTGGAACATAATAAAATCCAATTAATGTAGAAATTGCAGACAGAACCATGACTTTTGTATAGACGTATCCCTACTGATACCTAATCTAGTCCAGATTTTCTTGCACATTGGAATACTTGAAACATTTCCTTCCAGAAAACAGGAGACATTTGTAATAAATCAGCTGCGGTTTCACCTAAACACTGTTTTATTTGTCGGATATATGTTTGCTGAAGTATATTTCAGCAAACCACAGCAGTTTTTTTTGCGGAATAATTTTGAACATATCTTGGCAGAATTTGAATGTATCACATCAATTCACAGGGTGGACAAACTCATAGGTTGAAGCTTCTGGCTTCACAGAAGAGCCGGCGGCGGCACCAGGGGGAGGTGGCAGCTCAGCTATCATAGGGGTTAGGTAAGCAATCTGTCGGCTCGAGCTGAGTAATTACAGATCTGCTACACCTTTTTCCTCCTGATGATGCTGTCATCTGCGATGGCGGCCCCTGTGTCCTGGAGGCTGATACCGTTGTTGACATATTACTTTGGTTAAGTTTCTCTGCTGTCATTTTTGAGGTGAACGTGAAAGAATTGCACCAAGTTGAGATTCTGGGCCAGAGATTCTGACTCTCAACTTTGTTTTTGGTAAAAGTCAGTGTTATATAAATCTCAATACAGTTAGGTTATAAAATATCATGGCTTGCAAATAAACTAAAGCACCTTGAACTTTTTCATAGTTTGTAATGTTTCAAATGTTACAGCTGCCTATGCAGGATTGGTTTATTTACACTGACTGAGAATAATTAGGTGATGTTTTTAAGATAAACTGTTTATATGGATTCATTTAAGGGTATCAGAATAAAGGGAACTAAATATATTTGCCCAAGTATTTCAGAATATTACTCGTAAAAGGAAAAAAAAACTATAATTTCCTCTCAACTTCACAATTATTTGTTTGTATTTCGCACAGAATCCAAAGAATATGCAGTATAAGGTTTGTAGTTGTAACCTGACAAAATGTCCTCCAATGCAAGCTTTCATTTTTTTTCTATTTTAAGTTTCACACTGAGATTTTCATTAAAACAAATAATATAAACACAAAATGCCTGAACACTTGGAGCCTGCCAGGCTGTGACCTCCTTAAAGTAAAACAATACTGTCCACAGAACAACAAAAAAAGACATATTCAGATTTTTCATTCTTCCAAACAAACTCATTTACCTTTTTTTGCACAGCCACCATGACCCCAATGATAAAAGAACTACAACACATGAATGCAAATAGCACATTTAAAATGGCCTAATAGCCATTTCTAATAAAAATGCATCATTCTGATCAATTGTACGTATTCAGGCATACACGCTTTCTTTAGCCTTTGCCTCTGATTGTATTTTCCAAATGCCAAGAGCTGAAAAATGACCGCCACAAACACACAAGTCATTCAGCAACAATGGGGCCAAATGTGGAGGAGGAAAATGCAATGCATGGACACAGTTTACTTCCCCCTTTTTCTGTTTTAGATGCAAAAATTGCATTGGATTTCATAGCACAATACTAAGATAAACTTTCTGCTCTAGTTCATGACAGGCTTATTATCAAACTATTATAAAACACCACTCCAGCCTTCCATAAAATGACATTCAAGTGTGCAAAAAACACCACAGGCTAACTATAGAACAGTGGCAAGAAAGTGAATGAGAGAAAGTTCTCTAATGAACAGCAACTCCTACAATTCCTATTAAATGTTGAGGTTGTGTCTCCTACTAATGATGCTGTCCACCTGGCGTAACCCTGAGCTGCAAAACAGATACAGTTTGAGCACAATGCAGTTGTTTAGAGGGAGGGGAGAGTTTTAATGGCTGTGAGGCTCAGCAGGCTGTTTTTGTATGTCAAACTTCAAGGGAGTTTACAGAGAGAGAGAGGGAAAGAAAAGAAGAAAGGATGCCAGACCGACAACAGAGATGTCTCTGGGTCTTACCTGCCCTGGCATTGAGTTTTCACACAGGAGCGTTTCGTAGTCTATTGCAAAGACCGGGGCGTTATCATTTACGTCCAACACCGTGATCAGAGTGATGCCTTTCCCAATTTGGTTTGGATCCACTGGGGACAAAAATACAAAGGAAAAGGAACGAGTCCAGGTTCACATATTTCTGCAAAAATCAGTTTTAATTCTGCTTTTCCTGGACCTTGACATTCTTGGCTGTATTACTGAGTATTTTTTGTTATTTTCTGATGCTTCATGCTTAATCGCAGTAAGCATTCACTAAATGAAACAGTATTTTCTTGTTTTGTCTTGTCTTGTTTTTTGTTTTGTTTGGTTTCTTGTCACCATGATAGCCAGGTAAGGCCGAGCCAGCAGCGTAGCAGAAGTATGACATGTATGACATGAAGTACGGTGGCAATATTTTTTATTTATGCATATTTGAGAGTATGAACTTCCTAATTATGCTTTGGCATGAAATAATGCAAGGATCTATTGATTTTGCGCAAATTTCAAAGATTGTGGAGTTAGAAAAAACTGGAAGAGCTGGTTGGCTAACACACTGAAATATGTTTATGTTTATGTTAGCTAAGATTAGCTTTTAAAAAAAATGTTAGCATATAGTCTGCTACTCTCATTATAGCTAGAATTAGTTGGTGTCAACTAATATGCAGGTTTTAGCCAAAATACTAATGGTAGAAAATTTGCTAACTTTAGTAATTTCAGTTAAATATAGCATATAAACTGCTAGTATTATTTAATTTTCAATAAGATGCAAGTTATAAGCAAGAAAGTTAACATATAAGCGTAGATAGTAATTTTTACGTCTTCATGACAAAACATGTTCCCAATGACTCATTTATATAAAAACAAAAACAAATTAAAGTTTTTGAAAGAGTCTTAACCCTTGTGTCAAGAAATGGGGTCCAACTGACCCCACACACGTAAAACTTGTATCATTTGCCACAGTCCTCTACGTTTGGCTCAGTCTTCGGACGCGCAAGGGTTAACTTCTACAATTAAGTAAGATTTAGTTACCAAGGAATGACCTTGAACTCAAAAAACCCTCCAATGTGGGTGATTTCAAATCATCCTGCAAAGAAGAGTCGACTTCTTCCAAAGTCTGCTTTTTTTTATACTTCTACAAATAAAAATAAAAAATACACACATTTTCATGGTACCGCACTGCAAGCTTCAAGCTACTTCAAAGAGGCGGCGTTGTTAACCCGTCTGCCGTCGATCGGCGTGAGCGATTAGCCTCAGTAAAGGCTTGTTGTCGGGGAAAGCCGTGTGCGTGAACCATCCTCCACAGTGGGCTTCACGGCTCTGTCTGCTTGACGCACACTGATGGCCAAATGGCTGCGTCCAAGTGCGAGACGATGATTTAGTGTGGCGTCGCCATGATGCCGGCCAGAGATGATGGGCTGACATTCGGGGCGACTTATTTGATGGCGATAAAAAGGGCGCGCAGAGCCTCGGGCCACAGACTTGTTGTCATTGGCGTGGACTGGACGGAAGCGCAGGGCGGATGAAATGTGAGTGACTCCGGCTCGAATGCCCAGCAAGCCTCCACTGAAGCATACTTGCTCCCTTTTTTAGCTACATAGAACGCATTTACTATTAATAATGTCAGAAGGCAGCGGAGGGCAGGGAATATCAGCGGCAATCCTCCAAATCAAAGATGTTTTTGAGCTGAAAACGGCGCGTGAGTATCACTGTGTGTCAGAAGTCAGTACCTCACGCACGAGGGACTGTTGTGACATTTCATATGGCTATTATTATATCCTGCCTTCTCTCTTGTGCTATATCAGGTGACACTTCTGAAATCAACCAAGAAGTACATCTGTGTGCCATGAGACGTAAATAAAAAAAAACAGCTTTGAAGTGGGGAAGCATAAAAGGTTGGGAAAATATATAAAAAAATAAATAAATAAACCGAACAGTCTTTATACAACAGTCACTTTTAAGATAGGAAAACAGAAGAAGTACAATGCTGACAGGCTGCTAGTCTTCTTTAACTTATACTGGTGTGACGCAGCTGTCTGAAGTGCTCAGTGTGTTGCGTGCTGATGATAGTTGGCCATTGTGTTAGTGTAATGTCAGTAAAATGATGGGACTGCAAAGCAAAGACGGTGGAAAAAAAAGGTGTTCACGTCCTTGTAGCATTGACAGATGAACAAAAAAAAAAAAAGGCATGCGGCACTTCTTCACATCGCATTAACATTGTTCACCCGTGGGTGAGACGCTCTGCCCTTAGTCAGCATCTCGTCCCCACGGCTCAGGGAGACATGGAGGTCAGAGTGACCGTCCTGCGTGTAAATTAACATTCCCTGACAGCCGTGCGTCAACCCCGTGACTATGTGCTGTAATTTCCCCTGTACTGCAGACTAATGGGCATTAGGAAGTCTGAGAGGAGCGACAATTTTTTACTGACAGGCTAAATGACACTTCTCTAAACCCTGGGGGGCATTTTTGTAGAAAGAGAAAATGGACACAATCTTAAGTAAGTACATGGTGTAATAAATTGACAAGCACGTTTGAAGAGACTCTCTTCAAGAGAGGTACGAAAATATGTAAAAAACAAAGACAGGGCAAGTCACTGCTGCCATTTTTCTGTTAGCATTAAAGAGACCCTAAAGCTGATATTTTGATATTTTAAAAAATATAGTCGTGTGAGAAAAATTGAAAACTATACAACAACCTATGTGTTTTTCATTGATTATAAACATTGATTACCGTATTTTCCGCACTTTAAGGCACAACTAAAAACCTTCAATTTCCTCAAAAGCTGACAGTGCGTCTTATAATCCAGTGCGCCTTATATAAGGACCAATATTGAGTCACAACAGGTCTAACGGTAAGCAGCCGCTGACTTTATTTTCCCCCATAGAAGTGTGCGGTGCATGCTGGGATAGTTGTCAGAACGCTGGTTTGTTAATAAAGTTTGATAATACATTTAAAGATAGGAGGGGCGGGAGAAGAGAGACAGAACCTGCAGCGGCAGCGTCAGTTGGTCTGTGTTACCCAGAAAGCAGTTGGGCAAAATATCGCAACACCAATACTGTGAGTGAAACAATGACTGGGGCAGATATTATATATTATTAGATATTATAGTACTCAGGGACTATTTCTTTACGAATGTGGGTGTGTAATAAAAGAGTACAGAAAAAATTGATAACCCAATCTGAAGCTTGTATTCTAGGGGCCTTATAATCCAGTACACCTTATAGGGCGGAAAATACAGTATAAATTGTCAAGAAAATAAATTTAAAAAAGGTCTGGATAATACGTTCTGATATGCTGTATAAAATGCAAAAAGGGTATTTTTCTGAAGCAGAATTAATTTGGATATATATCCACTTAAAAAGGCTAGAACCACACACAGGTGTATCTCATATGTAAGTGGTGCACATGAGATCGGCTACTCGGCATTTTGTTTGGTCTGTTGAAATCCCACACATTCAGCTTGCTGTGATCTTGACGGTTGAACTGAAACAGCTGTTTGAGGGGTTTAGAAAAAAAATAAAGACGCTTGTTACAGCTTGTCAGTCTGGTAAAGAGATCCCTAAAGATTTTTGAAATCAGCTATTCCATCATATGAAAAACAGCCTAACCTAAAAGCAGACTGTATGGCACTAAATTAAGTCTTCAAAAACCCTAAATCACATGACCTGCTTGGCTCACTTGTTGCCATGAAGTTGAATCTGTCTACCATGAGAAAGACGCTGCACAATTTTAGCTCTGATATGAGGCGCGTGTTAAGGAAACTTTGCTTTCGCTCTTAAAGGTCAGACTGAAGTCTGCCAGAGAGAACAATGATGTTCTCTGTCTAACTACACAAACCAACAGAAGAAGCTGTTGCTGTGGCTGTGTGTGCTCTGTTCTTCATATCATTGATTTTACTACCAGCTCAAAGCTTCTATGTTTAGCTGTGTTTCTCCCTGTACTGCGGCTGCTGAAGGAGATTCTGCTTCAACTGACTTTATTGTTTCATTACGTGGAAACTACACAAACTGCAGTGATTCTCTGTTGTTGTTGTTTGTGTGTGTGTGTATCTGCTCTGTCTTCTCAAATCCCATGTCACCCACAATGAGACACATTGTTCTTTTTTTTTACCATTGAAACAATAAACTGACTATTGTTTTAAAACTACAATCAAAACTGTCTTTATAGCAGTCACTGTATTAAATGGTTTCGCAATGTCTTAAAAAGTCTTACATTTATTTTTTTTATTGGAAAAAATGTCACATATACAGGTCATTTTTTCATATTGTTTTAAAATACATTGAGCTATTTCTAAAATGTGCGCATTCATTCATTCATTTGTTTTGTGATTTTTATTTATTTCTCTCTATCTTGTTGCTGTTGGTCGACTTACAGCTCTCGATGGCTAAAATGGTGAGATTGTGGACGGAGTTGGCTTCTCGGTCCAGAGACTTGGCGGTGCTGATGATTCCGCTCGAAGCGTCAACGTTGAAAAAACGCTCCAAGTCTGTGTTCCTGTCAATGGAGTACCTGGGCACAGAAACTCATCAATATTACACGTGATATGTTGCTAAAAAAATGAGATTAACTCATATTGATTTGACATTAAAGTATAGTAGTTTCTTTTACCTGAAGGAAAACATTGTTCTGTCATTTTTCATCAGTTTGTGTGAAATTAAAATAATAAGCTCCATACTTACCTCCTTGTATTGATTTTAAACTTCATGAAATATTTTTTTTTCTTCCCAATTGCTCTGTAAATGTCACAGATAATGTCACCTTTTTCAGGAACTTATAGGATGGCACAAAGGCCTATTAAGTTTTGATAAAAGTGAAGACGGTCCCTCAACACACAACACTTACCGAGTCCTTTCAATACTAAAAGAAAATTACAACTTCAATTAGCATACATCCAAGGGATATTATTGGAGTGTAATTCGACTCTTGTGGCGGCATTAGTTCCACAGTAATTTTAATTTCAACAGATGTAGAGAAATATATTGCTGATTCTGATAACAGTCACGGGGGCAAAAAAAGGCAATTTACAGCTACAATGGAGCAGTAATTAGATTTTCTGATTAAGATTACTAACAATCCTAACAGACCAAGCATGAATACCATACAATATTCATTCAATTAGAGCAGAAGGGGGGCGGCGGGGTTGGGGGCATCTCGAGACTGACACTGCAAAGATTGACAATGTGAGTGCTTGTTTGGAGTCGTAAATGCCACTGCGCAAGTGTCGGGCCTTGACCCTCCTGCAGGAATGCCCTTCTCTTGTTCAAGATGGCATTTTATATTTGCAAATGCAGCACTCCTTGGCCCGCCCACCATCTGCTGCTGTCTTTGTGACAGCCAGATTGGGGACTTTCAAGGCTCTGTGGAGTCTGTGTGTGTAGATAATGTTGAGAAGCAATTTGTTTGCATATTTGGGGTACTGTTTACTTTGTTTTGTTTTTTTTTGCTCTATGCAAAACTGTAAACTAATTGCATAACTTAAAGTTGAAAGGAAGAGAGGTGTCTGGAGGTTTTGTCGTTTCCAATCAGATTTCTGGCCTATTGTTGTGTGGCGCGGCGGAGGAGCACGGCGTTCGTACCTGATGCCGCTGTTGGAGTTGTCCGGATCGTGGGCAGAGACTCGACCGATGGAGGTGCCCACTCTGGCGTCCTCGGAAACATTCAGTTTGGAAAGCGGCGTCGAAAAGACGGGCGGCTCGTTCACATCTGCCACGGTGACCTTCACTGAAGTTATGTCGCTAAATGGGCCGAGGCTCAAGAAATTGGAGTCGATGTTCCTGTTGGTGGCCTCGATTCTTAGAGCGAAGCCGCTTCTTGTCTCAAAATCTAGAGACTGCGGGAAAACAAGGGACAAAAAATATATAATCGAAAATGGGTCACATCAAGGTTGCTACACAGCTTGTAAAAATTCCAGGTCTTTCCACATTTTCAGATGTTTTAGCCCATTTTCGGCAAGTTTTACTTAAGTAAACATATAAGACATGTTAAGCTGATGGAAAAAAATGTTAAGGTGTTAAATATTAAATCTGCAACATTCTCTAACTGGATGTAAGATGTAATAGAAAAAAAAGAGAATGACTCCTGGAAGGATGGATAACAGACAGACGGTTGGATGGATGGATGGTTGGTTGGATGGATGGATGGTTGGATCTACTTTTTAAGGAATAACTTCTGGATGTTTATTTATTTTTCCATATTGTTTTCGTTTCGAATACTCATTGAGACCTGGAAGTTTCCCACAGTAAGATCAGAAATTTTCTTGACTCTGAATTAAGACTGCAGCAGCTACCTTTTATAAAAATGTGTTTTATACTTGTTGAAACTGTCACTATGTCCTGACAGTAGAATATGAGGCAGGTAGGGTGTGAGCTGCACGTACATGAGAATGATTGACAGTGCTAAGACATTCCTTCTTGCCCTAATTGGGAGAGACATATTTCTGCAGATGGCAGAAATATGTAACTTTGATTTTTCTAATCAAAGTTACTTACAGCAGCTTTAACTTGGTTATTTGTCAAACAAGAAAAGTGCCTTGAAATGTTTTATTTTGAACACTGTCCTTTGCTGTACAAACATGAAATATCACCATTTTCTGTCAAGGATAAATGAACAGATTGTGTGCAGATACGTTTATATTCATTTACCCAATCTGGTGATATTGATCACAATTAAGGTTGTGGTCTCCTAAAATTTAACACACTGTCAGACAAAGTGATTTGATGATAAATTCTAGCGACTTTGTCCCACAAATGAACCAACGGTGATTATAAAGAAAGGCACGCAGGGTGGATGAAAGCGAACAAAGATAAATGCTTTTGAAACATTTTGTCTGGCTTATTAAACTCTCTGTGCAAAATGTAACATACTGAGCATGCGGATTTGACAGTTTCATTGTCAGAGACTCACTTCTGCCTGGTGTTTGTCTGAGTTTTGGTGTGAAACAAACAAAGGATCAAATTGGCCAGTCTGACAAGAACTGCTTGTGGGCAACAATGGTTCTAGCACTCTGACCAAGGAAAGGCAGCAATGACCTGTCACATTCACCAGGCCTGAAGAGACCGATTCAAGACTGAAACCTGGAAATCTGACCCATGAAGTTATGATGTACTGTACTATTTATATATTACTGAGCAGGTACAGAAAAACAACGACATTTTATTATAAAAAATAAAATCTACTACAGTGAGGCCAAACATATGGTGTTAAAATACTCTGTGCTCCATGACTGGAAACCTAACAGTAATAGGCTGAGGATGATTGTTGTCCATCGTTATTTATCAAAATAAGAACAGATAAAGTGAATGTAGAAACATGTTTTGGATAACAGAGTAATCAAATTAGAGACCTAAAATGTAAAATTATAATTATCACCTTTTAGGATGCTAAAATGTTTAGTCATGGTTTTTTATTACAATTTATTAAGCTCAAATGGAAGAACTCCTTTTCAATTAATAATGCATTACTTATTTGATCACATTTCTTTCAATATAGAGGCCATATATGTCTTCTTGCAGCTTCTTGTCAGACAGGCAGAAAGACCCTGGACTATTTCATTTAACAACCCACACCATCATACTACCACCTTGTTTAGCTACTGTACTTTTTTTCTAAACTGCTGTTTATTTTAATTAATGGGGCACACACACACACACACACACACACACACACACACACACACACACACACACACACACACACACACACACACACACACAATTTCCACTATTGTCTCTCTATTTCACAACATACTTTCCAAAACGTATTGGCATTTGTCGTAAGTTTTCTTTCATTTTTTAAAAATTTGACTATTTTTAATAAAAATGTTGGTTGTTTAAATGCATACAATTCATGCTTAAAACATTGTTGTACAACTTTTGTGTAACCCCCATCTCACAAATATGTGGTATTTTTACTTAATATTATACTCTTGGAATCACATACTGACAAGTAAAATCCACAAAAATATATATTTTTTGTCACAAAAACATATGGTATGTAAAGATTTGCCAAAAAAAAAAAGACTTCCACAAGCTATGTATCTGCTGCGGCCATGACGAGTAAAACTGACAGTTTTTTTCTTTTGTGAAAATATGTCTATTTTCCAAACTCTACCTTTTGCAGGATAATAACCCCCTCTTGTGTGTCCTCGTCTGTTGTTATATTAAACATGCTGGGCCCGTCACCGTCCATGATCCTGTAGTCCATTTCCGCGTTGGAACCGATATCAGCATCTGCCGCTTTGATTCTGGCCACCACAGATTGCACTGGTAGCGACTCCAGCACTGTGTACTGATAGCTTTCTGCAAAGGGAAGGACAGGAGTGGCTGTTTGTAATGGATGTGCTTATTTTTTTGCAACCAACACGCTTGCTTTAGACTAACAAGCAGGGGCAGTGACACATAAATCTCGGTTTTCACTCCAATTTGTGGTAAAGTCACCGAGGAGGGGAAAAAAGGGAAATTATGCTATTAAATTAGAAAGACTAACTTTAGTTCGCAGTGTTCAAGAAGTTTCACATTTAAAAGAATGAATGTTTGGTAAAATGTATAATTTCTCATAGAGGCCGTCCCGGCTGGGAGAACAGGAGTCTCATTTAGATCCCTTTGATACATTTTAGAAAATTGTTTATGGTCTGTTTATTGCTTAGAGAATAACCCGCCTTCATACTTATGATACTTATGCAATGCTATTTTCTCCCTTCTACTTCCAAACAAACTTCTCAAACCTGTGTACTTCAGTCATTGTTCATTGCATTTCAGCTTTGCAAGGAATCATGGATATCATTTTAGAAACTTTGAATTACCCTCTGTTGACAATAATTTTTGTTACTAATTACCATTTGGGCCAGTTGATTATTATTAATAAATTAGTTTTGAACATTAATAATAACAATAATCTGACAAATGTCAATTGGAAAAAATTTAAATGCAAACAGAAAGAAAGCAAAACAATTGATCCAAAAGTTAGGCAATTATAGACATATGATAGATTCTTTTTAGATTGTTGAAAAAAACAACAGGAATAAAACAATACAAATGAGTTTGAATCTCCAATTTGAGTAGGTAAATTGTTTTAGTACTCATAAATATTAGCATTGCGCTCCAGTAGCAGATCCAAAAATCCACTGTAGCTCCTAAAACTGTGAATCACTTGATGAGTTTGACTGTTTCAGGCAGAGAGAGCAAAACAAATGATATAACTGGAATTGAATCTCCACATTTTTCTAAAAAGATTAGCATTGGCAATGCAGCACAGCTTGGAACCACAGGAACTTAGAAAGAAGCCAAACCTTCATAACTTTTTCAGGACCTTAAGATCTGAATGGCTTGCTGATTTGTTTACATGTTTACTGTTTATGTGAACACACAGAAGAGGAAAGAAACAAAAATACAATTTACCTGAAGTGAATTCATTTGTTTATAATAAAGAGACTAAGAAAGCCTTGAACTAAATGGTAGGATTTTGTAGAAAAGACACCAAAGAAGGAAAACAAAAAAATATATATATATCTCATTTGAACCGCGAGACTAATTTCACCTCATAGTGCTCCACAAGTTTTACTTTTAGGAGAGTGGATGAAGCCAGATGAAAAATTTCTTCGCTTTGAGGCTGTCCAGGCCAGAAGAAAAGAACAACAGGAGTCGCGTTTAAATCCCTTTGTTACATTTCACTGGATGAAATGTCCACTCAAGGATTCTATTACTCCAAAAACTCTCCATTGTGTTCTCCACGCTATTGTTTGACCCCCTGAATTTAAAGTACTCCTACAAGAATAAAGAAGGGAATCATATTCATAATCATAATCTCCCCAATCACCAAGCCAGAGCTCATTACCAGACCTTTCTGTGTTCCTCAGTGTCTCCCTCAGCCACAGTCTAAATGCTAATCTGCCTGACATTGTTTGCCACCATGTAATCTTTATAATGGCTTTTTAATTTGCCATGGCATAGCAGCTCTTTAAAAGCCCCCAAAAAATACTTTTCTCCCATCCTATTACCCTTGCACCCACCTCCTACTCTTCCCCGTCCCGAGCCTTTTCCCCACATATCATCAGCTAAGCAGTGCTCCTGGATTCAATCTGCTCTGAAGCCCTGTAATGGCATATCGATTCTGACCCATGACCCTGTGAGCGCAACAGCAGGAGCAAAACCCCCCAGAATTCTTCTAAAGTCTCTTTCTTCTCAGTGTGACAGCGCTGGGTTAAAACGACACTGATGACTTGTCGCGCAAACTTGAATCTCCCTTTCACCCTGGGGACCGGCAAATTGACTCGGCTTCACGGCAGTCCAGTGGAGACTGCGCTCCAGCCGGACCAGCGGTCGGGCTATCAGCAGTAAACCGATTGCCGGTGCTTCGGGATTATCATGAGAAGCACTGCATGCCTTTGAATCGTAAAGCTTTTCCTGGAAGCCATTAGCAGTTTGTGCAAAGGGCTGACAAAATGAAAGAAAAAGAAAAAAAAGAAAAAAAGAAACTTGATTGATCTTGGTGTCCAATGCAAAAGGAATGACTGTCTTTGATGAAGAATGAAGCTGGGAGGTGCAGCGTTTATAGACAGACAGTTTTCTTAATTTTTTAGGAAAAGTCCAAGTCTTTGCTGAAAAAATAAATGCAAGATTGTGATTTTCAGGTTTTCAGCTATTTATAACTGTTTAATTTTCTCAGTTTTTACAATCTTAAACTTTTGAATAAAATCCAGAGGAACCATTTTCCATTAGAGTTCACAGAGTGATACAAGTCAGTCTTTTTGTGTACAGTTTCATGGCAGTCCAGTGGTGGCTGTGCTCCAGCCGGACCAGCAAATGGCTTAAAGGTTTGCTAGAGAACATCAGTTGTTGAGCGATTCATTCTGGGGTTAAATTCTTAAACAACATCCCGATCCTTGGAGATCTTACAGAGCAGAATTCAGTTCATCATCTGAAAGCAGTTCAAGTATAGTTCAACTCCAACGACACATATTGTATTGTATTGTTTTGTATTTATGGAAATGTATATTTACTTATTTATTTTTCTATTCCATGCTTGATTTGATTCTACTATTTCATATCTTTACCTTGTGTCTGACATCCAGTGTGGGCAGCAAAGTAGAAATGTCATTGTACAGGGAAACGTGTTTCTTACTGTGCATATGACAATAAAGCTTTGAATTGAATTGACACCAAGAGATGGTCTTCTGCCAAAACCGAGACATATCCATGAGTTAGAATGACCTAGTCAAGTCCAGACATACAGCTAATTGAAAATCTATTGATTGATATCTATAGATGCATTTACATTCAATTTAACTATGAAAGATCTTTTTGGCAATCAACTGGCAAAAGTTTCAAAACATGTCCAAAGCTTAAAGTTTGAAAAAAAAATGTAGCCCTAATTCCTGTTAAATGAAGTTCTACAAAATTAAAATAAGAAGGCAGATCATATTTCTCCTACTTTAGCTTTTCATTGACTCCTTGTTAAATCCAAAATAGAGTTTAAAATTATTCTTTTCACATATAATCAGCTCCATCATTATTTTTTATTAATAAGAAGTTATACATCAGCGATTTGATTATTCCACATGCTCCTAACAGAGAACTTTGCTCTCAGACTGAAGGTTTACTGTAACAAGGCAAAGGGTGAGAAGACGTATTCATTTTGAAAAATTTACTTCATTCATTTTCTGTGAAACTTCGTTCAACCAAAACTGCTTTTCTTTATTAAAAAGTAATATAGAAAAAGTAATTTTTAAAGCGGTTCTTTTCATCTGTGTGAAAACCCCCCAGCATTTTTACTATGTTGATCGAGTGCCCTTATTCGCTTCTCTTAGTTCAAGTGGTCTTGCAGTGATAGTACATCTTAAGAGCTGCATTCAACCTAGAGAACAAAACCGGTGAAAAAAAAAGAAGAAAAAGATGTGGAGGTTTTATTCTGATTGCTAAGTAGCTGCTGAACATGTAAAAACTCAATCAGCACTGTGGAGGCAGTCAGAAAGGTCTCTTACTGTGAGCGAACCGAGGTGGGTTGTCGTTGACATCGGTGAGAGTGACCGTGACAGAGGTGGTGCCGGAGAGGCCGCCCATTTGGCCCACCATGTCTTTGGCCTGAATGACCAGGACATACTGGTCTTTCGTCTCCCGGTCCATGTTGGGCAAAGCTGTCCTTATGACACCTGCAAAGTAAGAGAGAGGAACAGAGAGATGGTGATGATGAGAGTGGCAAACCTTTGTTTTTCTCAAATCTCATCTCTTCCATGATTAGTGAGGGATCCATCCTTTATGGGACATTTAAAGTGAGTTATAATCAATTTGAACACCATCAAAATATTCCATTCATTAAAATAAGAAACTCTTACATAGATTACATAGAGTGTTGTCCAACAGTCATTTACACCTTCCACAATGAAGATTAGCCACAAAAAGTAATCACTAAGTGCTCTGAGTGCTGCATATTAATGGAAAGTTGAGTGGAAGAAAAGTGTGGTGTAAAAAGATGTGCAACTAAAAGGGTAACTAAAAACAGAAACACAATAAATCAGTAAAGGGCAATTCCTTTTTCACAACACAGTACATTTCACTTTTATTTCAACTCTGACAATGAAAAACAGATGATTTACAGTACATTTAATCACTTAACTGTTATTAAATGTAAAATGTACTGACATTTTCCCACCTGTTAATCCTTTAGGCAACTGCACCACTCGAGCCCTTGAACGTCTAACTGATCTGAAGATATCATTTCACAGTGCTAAAGACGGTTTACATCAACCCTTCAGTAGGCAATTCTGAGAATTCTCCAAGTCAAAGTGAAAGTCTGCGTCGGCTGTTGCCTCTGTTGCTGTGATTGGTGTGTGTTCTCCGCTTGAAAAGTGCTGTCAATCCAAACGGTTTAGTGGTTTGATGTATGATGAGGCAAATGTTCAGACACTGTCACAAAAGTGAGCACATGCAAGGGGACAATTTGGCCGCCAGGGGAGGAATCATCTGTCTGTTCCCGCTGTCATGATTGATCTCTATCGAAAAAAGATAAGAGATGTGACAACGCTGGCATCAAATAACTGCCATTTGTCTGGTTTCACCTGAACCCCTCCAAATGCCAGCTACGGCAGCAGAGAGGTAAACGTTTCAAATGACTAAAGAGGAAAATATTTGTTGTTTTATTTATGGCACTTTTCTAATCTAGGGCTTATCCCTTAAATACAAAGATAATTCCAGAAAAATTAACGCAACCCATTTAAATCAAAGAAAAGCGTTGTAATCCTTCAAAAGCAATCAGGGGTGCTTTCAAAGTTAATGATTTGCCACACAACGTGTTTCATTCATTAAATGGCACTTATTAAAGATTCCCACAGAGTATGGAAGATTACTCATTAAGAACCACATAAAGCCGTGGCGCACAGTTCTTGAATAAATGAATCATATTTTCATACTTTATCAAATTCACAGTCTGATATAGGAGATGAAAATAGGGCCTCGTTCTCAGAGCAGGAACCTAATTTCTAAGTCTAATCCTTGAAATTACATAAAACATTGCATGGGATCCAATTTCATAAAAGAGTATGCGAATGCTAAAGCAGATATCCTCAGGTTCCCATATATTACAAGTTACATGTATTTCTCACTCAAAGATTCATGTTTAAAGTGCGCATACTGACACTTTTAACCCAATGTGGCTGTTAGAAGAAGATTCAAATTCCTCCTGCCGCAGCCGTCGCTGCATTTTAATACACTTTGGGACTCTAATTACAACTCAATCAGTGTTGGACCCGAGTTACATCCAATGAACAAATGAGAAACCTTTATTTTACACTGGGACTAGGCACAATTGTGGAGTTTTAAAGTGTAAAACAATCCAAACATTAGTTTACATCAACCACAAAGTGACCACCTGAGTGATTTTATGTTTGCTTCAAATAATGCCACCTATCACATTTCCTTCTTAAAAGCTGCTGAGGTAAGCATATCTTTATCTGTGCAGAGAGAGAGTCTTCATGGCGTACAATGAAATTAATCAATATCATCAATTTTTTGACATTTCTGTCAATTATTAATTACAAAATGTGATTTATCAAAGTAGCATTTCAAGGGCAAACAAAAGCTATTCAATCTAAACCTAATAATTGGTCATGCAGTAACTCATAGTGACTCTTTTAAATCTTTGTAAGGAAATTTTGGTCCAGGGTTTTTTGCCATGAACAGCAGGTTTAACACACCCAGGAAGTCTTAAGAGACCCTACAAGATTTTTATTCTGTGTGTGGTCTGGCATGCACTTTTACAATACTTTTGCTATTTTTTTTATTATTTAATCATGAACACTGAACTTATCTGGTGTAAATGAGGCCTGTAGTGCTCAAGAAGTCGTTTTGGGTTCTTTTGAGATCCCTGGTTCAGTCACTGATGAATTCGTAAGAGCAATTTGGGTAGACTGACCTCTCCTGGGAAGGTTCATTACTGTTCCACGTTTTCTCCATTTGTGGATAATGGCTTTGCTGTGGTTTTCTGGAGTCCAAAAAGTCTAGAACTGTCTTTGTAAATCTTTCCACAGATGGATTTCAATGAGTTTCTTTGTCGTCTGTTCAGTTTCCTTTTGTCACAGAAAGTTGATGTTTTCCTCTTTTTTTTTTACTTTCTTTGCAAAATGATCTTGAGGATCTTTTTAAACTAAAGTAGTGCAGCTTTCTCTGCTCTCGTTGGTTAACTTTGTACTGTTTTCTCTCTGAAACACTTCATAAAATAAATGTTCAGACTGAGTCACAAGTAAAAATTTTTTTATATATAACATTGAAACGGCAATATTTATTTCTAGCATTATAGTTATTCGAATATGAAAGCAGTCAGCAGACCATGACCCATGCAGGGACAGCATAATAACGTGATATTTCTTTGATGGATGACACTGGATAAAAAAGCCAAAACGGACAGGTTCCACGCAGCGAGACAACACTGATCTGATGAGTACAGACACATCCGATCAGTCAGCAGCACAACGACTCGGATCACAACTTTCCTGAAACAGAAAAACCACAACACGCCTCCATCTTGTTCCACACACTGGTGGGTTTCCAACTGCAAAGTGGGATTTCCCTTGATACCAGTATTTTCGGCTTACGCCTCCTGAGCTGCTGTGCGTATCGGTGGACTGATATGTACACTCTTCATTTTGAAATTTCTGTTTTCACAAACACTGATCTGACTTTAAAGCAACATGTTAAGAAATATTCATTTATCTTTCTTCTTCCTTGTCATTCTTTCCCACTTGACCCAAACTCTAATCTTTGCTCACTCATGTTTTCCCTCCAGGCAGCCAGCCCTGATGTACATAGAAGTATGTCTAAAAAAATAATTTAATATTGCATGTAAGTGGAATATTTTTTGCCAGTAATCTCAGAAAATCAAACTTTTTTATCATATGGAATAGCCACATATAATTATGTATTTTTAGCCTTTGCTTCTTTAAATTTTGATGATAATGGTTTACAGATCATGAGAACCCACAATTCTGTCTCAGAAAATTAGAATACTGTTGAAAAGGTAATTACTGGAATCGAATGGTGTTCAACTATAATCAGCTAATTGACTCAAAAGTTTCCTGAGCCTTTAAATGGACTCTCACTCCGAGTCATGTTCATGAGGAAGACTGCTGACTGGACAGATGTCCAGAAGACATCAACACCATTCACAAGGAGGATAAACCATATAAGGTAACTGCTGAATAAGCTGTTTGTTCACATATTCAAACACATTCTAACGAAAATGCCTGAACATCAGCTTAGGATCAGAATATGACCCAGCAAGTCAACCTATGAGTGTCAAATATGAAGGAAATAAAAAAAGACATTTTGGAAAGGTATTAGTCATTGTCAATATTTAAATGCAACTGAGTTGCTATGGCATGACTTTATCCTGCACCATCTCTCCTTTGCAACTAAAATGAATAATTCTGCAAGGAAGACTTAGAAAAAAATTCCATCACAACAAGGTGAAAGACTTATTAGTAGTTTTCACAACTGCTTTTTTGGCAGTTGTTCCGACCAAGGGGGGCAACACGTAATTAGATTTAGGGTCTAGTTCAGGGGTGCTCATTACGTCATCGCGGAAAGGTTTTGAGTCGATCTCGGCAGCAGGTGACAAACTGATGGCCGCCAGGACACTGAGACCAGAACTTCCTCTTCTAATATTCACTAAGATCCTAAACGTTTTTAGCTTCATTAAAAAATAATAATTATTTAAAAAAAAATCAACGAAACATGTTAAAATTAATCGTCTCAGTAATTATTGTTTCAACAAGGTGTTGCGCAATTCAGTGCGTTTCGGTTTCATTAATAAAAAAAAAAGCGACTCAAAGACGACAGAGATCAGAGCAGGAGTTTAAATCAGCTTCTCAACCACCGCTGTGTTCATGAGAGGCTTATCAATAATAATCGAGAAATAAATATCCTGGAAACCTGATATGGTAACGACTGAATGTTGTGTTTTTAATGTAATCTTTGCT
>CAEGAF010161975.1:0-10945 GCA_903067075.1 Micropoecilia bifurca | reverse complement strand
ATGTTTTCAGTCTGTTAAAGATAGTATTATTGATAGCAGTACAATTTGCACAATGCCTGTTTTGTTTAGTTTTCTTCTCGGAAAAAGTTATTAAAAACAAGTTTTTATCTAAATTAAGGTGAATTCATGGTTCCTTTTTCCACATAATGTAATGGTGTTTATGATAAAAAATAAGTAATAATTATGTGATCGGTATCGGTGATCGGTATCGCCTCAGTATCGGCAGAAAAAACCCTGATCGGCACATCCCTAAAACTAACTTACACTAATCTTACCTATTTATACATACAAAAAATTAAAAATAACGAATACATAACCTATAATAATGAGGCATGATTGTAAGTGTCTTCAGAACCATTTTAGCACAGACAGATCAGCACAGACTGCAGGATTTTTCTAGATACTGTTGAGACGCTTTACCAAGGTTGAGAAAGAGTTGATTGTTAGACAAAAGGCTCATTGTAAAGACTTACATTTTTGGTTCTAGTCACTAAGGCCCATTCCTCAGAAACAGAAACTTATCAGGCCACAGAGACATGGTGTGATTTCAGGGACTGTCTTCAGTCCATATAATCAGTGAAACTCCTTCTCCTCAGACAATACACTTTTTTAGAAACTCTTCTCGAATGTAATGGTAAAAGCGTCTCCTTTCAGAAAGTGAATAAAATAAGTAAAGTATGAATGATATTGTTGGCTGATTTTATGCTCCATGTGTCAGTAAAAATTATTATTCATCGGTGAGGATTTTCCATTTTCTTAACGCTACCTGAATGTTCACATTTCATCTCTGCGTTCATTTGCCTGTTAAAACATTTATAAACAGAGGAACAGTTACTAAAATGACACTCATACAGAAGCTTCATACATTCAGACCTTAACCTGCACCAAACGCTGGTGTTTCCTACCTATTCGGTGTAAGATGATCAAGGGAATCCGGGAGAACAGCAGTCTGGGCTGATCGTCCATCTCTTCCTCGGACTGACGATGATTCTAGAAAACTCCGTTAAAGTTTCTTCAGCAGCAGCGAACTGCTGGTTGATTAAGTCTCTCTGAGACTGAACTGAAGACAGAGTTACTGCAAACACTCAAAGATCAGCCAAATACTCCAAACCCGCCTTCAGGTTACATTCAAACAAAGAAAAGCAAACNCAAACACTCAAAGATCAGCCAAATACTCCAAACCCGCCTTCAGGTTACATCCAAACAAAGAAAAGCAAACAGCGCGGTCTGCGCTCTGTTTTCATTTCCTGTGTGTCTCACGGCGGCTCCACTGAAGAAACACGGAACCGACTTTTAGTTCCGATTACCGTTTCCTGCTTTCCTCTGAATCTGATAAAGACTATAAAAGTTACAACACATGTAATGACGTTGATTAATTTCTATCCAATAAAAACATTGTGCTCTGTATTCAAAAAGTAAAACAATTAAATAATCACATCAAAAGTTAGAAACTCTGTCTTTAGTCATTTATTTGATTACCAAATATATTATTCTGTGTGAGAGAAAATTTGTCAATGACAGGTATTAACTTAAAATACTTTGTAGAATGGCAATTTATAAAGTTTGGTCCATTTACTTATAGCTTACTGGTACATAGGCTACATTCAATATGGCGGACGCTGTGACGTATCGCAGCAACTGTCATGATTTGTAGGGTTTGGTGGTGAGGGAGAAACGCATCTTCATCCTGGGCCTGTTCTCTCTGGGTCCTGTCTATAAATATCATCTTCATCCTGGGTCCTGGAAAACCACATTGACTAATAATGTGTGCAACACAGACTTTTAGTTCCGGGGACCAAATCTGGCTAATTTAAACTATTTGTCTATAAGTCATTAAATCAAAAAAAGCAAGAATTAATTTGTGCTTTTTTTGTTTGCTTGTTTATTTTACTTGCTCAGTTTAAATCTGTATATCATTAAAGATCCAAAACATAAAAAAGGCTTCAGGCTGTTTCCTTATTTAAGAAAAATTTGGTTATTAATTGTTTTTACCATTCTTGACTTGTATTCTAGAGTTGAATAAGATCATTTCAAGAGCCACAAATGGCCTCAGTTCCACTTTGGACATTAGGTGCATTAGGTTTTAAATTGGTTTGTGTCTGATGGATTAGATAGACGTATGAAATACTACTGCAGGTGTATGTTTTACTTTCTAGACATAGTTTGTATAAAGTTGTTTGTGTAGATATTGTTTATATTTTATTTAGCAAAAACGAAAAGAGTTGTGTTTCTATTTGTTTCAGTCTTACAATAAGCAAAAGGGAAAGAGAAAAAACTTGGTGAAAAAATATTTAAGGAAATAATAAAGAAAAAAATGGTTAAGTCTCTTTTTAAGCCATTAGGTTGTTTTCAGGAGCAGTAGAAACACAAATGGAAGTACAAGAACCTTTAATTGTTTCATTCTATCTGGTGAATCTGAGTTTCACTTTTGAACTAAATAACTAAACTAGATCAACTTTATTATACTTTTATATTGAGATGCACCAGTTTGAGTCATTAACTGGTTCAAGCAGGAAGAAAAACTGATAGTTTCACAGCTTTAGACATAGATTGAGGTCTGGGTCCAAAGCCTGACCCTAAAAAGTAAATTACCACCTTTTTAAATCTAATGTTGGTTGAATGAAGCTCGTTTCGTTTCTTATTCAACGTTTCACTCACACTCTGCTTTTTCCAACTAAAAGTTGGTCCATCTTATTTTCCTCAGCCTCTGATTATAATGTCAACACGTTCAAAGATGATAAAAAATGTTTTTATTGCTCAGACGATGATCCACAGGTCAAATATCTGACAGCGTTAGAAAAAACATCAGAACCAGGATAAAAGTCCAACACAACCGTTGATTCTGAACCACCTGAAGCAACAATGTCATGAAACCACATCTGCTGCTGCTGGTGGCGTTGAGGAAGATCAGGGTGATGAAGACGAGTCTGTGGACGGGTTTCCAGTGAATGTGAACAGGAAGTGATCCAGACTGTAGACGGTTCCCCAGCCGTCAGCAGGGCTCATACTGATGAAGTCATCCAGGTTCATCTGACTCTCTGAGGGGGAGCGGCGTCAAACCAGTGACATCATCATCATCATCATCATCATCATCATCATCATCATCATCATCATCGTCATCATCACAGGAAACATGATGATTGGAAATAATTACAAAACTTACAAGACAAATTAAAAATCTATAAGGTGGGATATTTATTATCACGCTTTTTGTAAAACCTGAATTATTTAAATTTACTGACATGGTAGAAGCTACAGGCAGCTCCAATTTTGTTCAAAGCCAAAAAAAAAAAAAAACTGAATAAACCTTCAAAAACTATTTAAGACGTAGGAGCAAAGTTCCTATTTAAAATATGCAAATTCAGAAATACTAGGAAAAAACTTTAGTGCATCAGAAAGTCGAATAAAACTTGTTCAAACATAAAACTGTTAAAATTACCATATAAACATATAATTATTGTTAGATATAGAATATAAAATACTTCAGTTATTGTTGTTTTTGTTATTGATGCTCGTTTTTCTTTTGGTGATATTTAAAGAAGTAATGATTGTTTTGGCCACTTTAATTAAAATTAATTGGACACTAAATCGATGGCTTGACTATTAAATACGGGTTTAGTTCTTATGGATTATACATGTAGTAAATCTAAATACATATGTAAAGAGTGGGAATATTGGTAAGTTTATACTTCCACCAACTTTGTTGAATATGTAAAACTAAAGTTTTGACATCTCAAGTTTTGTATCTCTATTGAAAACATAATAAACCCTGAAGACCTTGTACCTGCCGTCTGGATGGGGCCGTACAGAGGAGGCGGCATCTTCCAGGTCCCATCCGGGTTCCTCATGTGAGATCGATCAGATGCAAAGTTCAACAGGAAGCTGTCAGCAGGAATCACACGCAGCTTCCTGTCACAGACACCAGCAGACATCACTGTGGCATCATCAGAGATGTGTGACCTTCATCTTCCTATTGCTGTTATAAATCTCTTTACTGTTTGTTAGCTGTGAACTCTTAGCCTCTTTAAGCTGGAAAGCTAACCCAGTGCTTTTCAAAGTGAGGGCCACTTAGGTATACCTACTAGAGGGCTCAAAACATAGAAGAAATTTAAACATTTCAAATATTTTTGCTTTTTAATTTTAATTATTTTTCAATAAATCAAATATATTTTTCAATCATTGTATAAAATATGTTAAAATAATGTATTGAAATGTAATTTACTGTGCTAATCTTTCTGATTGGCTGCCAGTTTGATTTAGAAACTTCATTCAGCTAACTTGGCAAAAGCAAAACAAAATGGAAACGTTTTTGACAACAAAAAGATCAAAGGAACTGAAAAAAAATCAATCTGAAGATATCAAGCAGTACTTATGCTAAACAAATGTAATAGTTATTAAATATTGAACGAAAGTAAGGAACAACATTCTAAAAGTTCATGTTTCTTCACATATTAGCATTGTTGGTGCACTGGCGGCCAGAAACTAATGCTACTTGGAGAACATGGCAAAGGTAACTTTGCTTATATTAGCGCAGAAATGAGAAAAAAAGAACAAATTGCTAAGAAACATCAATGAGTGTTGAAATACAAATACAGCGCCTCATTAGCATTCCAAAGCAATGTTTAGCGATCGTTAACGGATCGTTATAGCCTCACTTTTATCACAAACAGTATGAACGTAACCGAAGAATAACTGCCACTAACAGCTAAATATATAATTTCCTAAGGACCCCTTAGCTGCCCAAAAAGCGCCTGATGTAAAACTCCAGATTTTTTTTTTACACCAGTATTTAACAACAACTATGGAAGCCCATTTCCGCCAAGAAAAAAAAAAAGCTAAACAGGAAGTCATAATTTCGATTTTCAAAGTCATAATTTCGACTTTTAAATTCATATGTTGACTTTGAAAGTAATAATTATGAAATTTAAAGTCATAATTTCGTCTTTCAGTCATAATTTTGACTTTCAGTCATAATTTTGACTTTCAGTCATAATTTCGATTTAAAAGTCATAATTTTGACTTTCAGTCATAATAATGAGATTTAAAGTCATAATTTCAACTTTCAAAGTCATAATTATGAGATTTAAAGTCATAATTTCGACTTTCAAAGTCATAATTTTGACTTTCAGTCATAATTTTGACTTTCAGTCATAATTTCGACTTTAAAAGTAATAATTTCAACTTTAAAAGTCATAATTTCGACTTTTAAATTCATAATTTTGACTTTGAAAGTCAATATTATGACTTACTGTTTAGCTTTTCTTTTTCATGGCGGAAATGGGCTTCCATAAAAACCAGACAGCCAGTAATCCAAGGCAATTTACAACAGCAGGTTACCTGTGGAACTCTGGTCGGATGTGTCGGTCCGAGCGGAAGGCTGTGGCTCCGTAGAGCCGCAGGCTGCAGGGAAACGACAACACAGAGTCCAGATCGTAAACCAGAGAGTCCGACTGAGGGAGGACCTGAAGCAGGATCACATGGTAGTCCTGAAACACAACAGAGACACGGTTAATGACGCCAAAACCAAACAGCATCATCACAGTCAGGGATGAACATGTGGAGGAAACAACAGACCCAAATCACAGGCTGGTCGCCTTGTCCGGATTTCTGCTTCCACAGAGGAATCTGAAGGAAAACAGAGAACATCAGCAGCTTCAGAGGAAAATCAGCTGCTCTAGAAGTCTCATGATGTTTCCTTTATAGTGACAGATATGGGGAATATTTGTATTTTGTTTTGACCTTAACTTTTCAATATACAGCTCTGGAAAATTAAAAGACCACATAAAATGATCAGTTTCTCTCACTTTACTTTTTGTTAATATATATACGAGTACAATGATCATTGACAATGTCTCAGAAATTCCAAGCAATAATTTAGAATTTATTTGCAGAAAATGAGAAATGATCAAAATAACAAAAAACCTCAGACCTCAAATAAAGCAAAGAAAACAAGTTCATACTCATTTTGAAATTACAATACTAATGTTTTAACTCGAGAAGAGTTCAGAAATCAGTATATGGTGGAATAACATTGAGGTTTTCAAAAGGGTTCAATGACATGGACATTCTTTATGAGCTGTATTAAATTTTTAGGTTTTTGTCATAAAATCTAACCTAAAAGGTGGTTTGGAAAAATATTCACAACCAGCTTCAATTGTGATGTTTTCCAGTATAAAAAGGAACTATCTGCTGCAGATGGTGGTTCTACAACCTGCCCCACATTTTCAGATTTTTATTAGCATTTTTAAAAAAAAAAGCACTTGCTTGCCCTTCCCAGTAATGTTAGTAAATGTAAAAAACAAGGCAAAACTGATCTCTATACTTCTTACGAGTGGCAGAATATCAACAGAAGGTATTCAAATAATCACAATCTTAATTTTCTATAATTATTACGAGAAGAATATTATGGAAAAGGAATAGGGCCAACAAAAAGAAATAATTCTGACTTTAAAGCCAGAAATCTGAGATTTAAAGTCATAATTCTGACTTTGATCTCAGAATTCTGACTTTAATCTCAGAATTCTGAGATTCTGAAAAAAAAAAGAATTCTGACTTTAATCAAGTTAGAATTTTTTTTTCGGTGGCCCTAATCCTCTTCCGTAGAAATACAGTTGTTGGTAACTGGATAGATTGCATTAATCTCAATAGGTCTCTGATTAACTGTCTTTTAAGAAGTCAGTATTACTAAAGGTTCATATTTATCCCCCCAGCTTCTCACCATCCGTGAGTTATTGGAGATAAAAACGACAAACAGCTGTTCCAGTGGCGCAGTTCTCTCTTTCTGAACAAACTCACACAACTTCCACACATTTTCTTCACTGCAAAACAACAGAAAACATGAAAATCAACAGGAAAATCCAGGCTGATGAAATAATGAGACGTACAGGACAGCAGTTCAGCACGTTTTTAAATAAACCTGTAAAAGGTGGGAAAAATACACAAAAATACAAAAAACGTCAGTTTTTTAGACCTGATAAGAAATATTGCACTACAAAATAAATTAACTACAGCTCGGATATTAATTGATTTGTGTTTATTTAAAGCCAACATTTGTTTATGTCCTTTATACTTATTTACATTCGAGTATCAATCCCCCAATTAGCACTAGCATGAAGCACAATCAACTATATCAACATACAAGCGATATATTTTTTAAATCATAGCGATTATTTTAATCATATTTACCAATAACAACTGGTGTAAATACAGTTTTCGCGGATCGGTGTGATTCTGTGTATTGTCGTCATGATCTGGTGTTACACCAGAAAAGGTCCGCCGGAAACAAGCTGCGACTTCACAAATCTTTCAAACTAAAGGTTCCTAACAGAGGTTTACAAGCTTTACAATCCAGAGGCAATTATTCCTTCAGTCAACAAAAAAAACACATTTTATTACAGGAAATCTGTTTGAAATTTTAAAAAGCAATCTTTTTATTCCTATTTTTAGATTTTAATTGAAGCATTTCTTTTAAATGAGCACATTTTTTATTATACATGTGATAAAGCAATCGTCATACATATAATACTGAAATAATATAAAAAGGGATCTGAACTCTATTTCCATGATTTTAAAAAAAAGTAAAATATAAACAGAATAAAACCCAAATCACCAGAAATGCAATAACACTTTGTACCTCAGCATCTTAAATATTAATGTTAACTGAATAGATTTCTGCACCAAATTGTCAAAGATCCCAATAAATGTGAGTTTTTTTTGTTGATTAATTTTCATTCAATGTCAGTAAATTAATTTTCTCTGATAAGGGTCAGAATTGAACAGTTAAATAAAACAAAATGGTGGATTTGAGCTGATTTATGTTTTAAATCCCACTGAATCTGTTCCGGTGGTTTAAAACAGATTTTTATACGGATTAAAACACAACTGAACACGAAGAGTAAGAATGTTATATTTTATTGAGTACAAACCAACACAAAAACTACAGGAAAGGACCTCCTCACTGCTGTATACTGAAATAAAGGGCCGGTTCTCAGGTGAAGAGTCTGACGGTGGCGTCGGCGCCGGACGAGAAGACCCAGGGCTGCGTGGGGTGAAAGGTCACGTCCAGGACGCCGAGGTCATGAGTGATCACATGACCCCGGAGAACTTTGACTGGGACGATCAGCGGGTTCTGCAGCAGGTCGCTGGAAGAGAAAGGACAAGCTGAAACACGTTGATCCTTAAAAGCAGGACTTTTGTGAGCGGCGGAGGCGTTACTTGTAGACGGTTCCGTGGCAGACGATGACCGAGCCGTCGTCCGACGCCGAGGCGAACAGCGGGTAACCTCTGTGGTACGCCACACTCCTCACCGCCTTCTTGTGATGCCTGACGGGCAGAGAGGAGCCAAAGCATAAACCAGTGGTTCTTAACCTGGGTTCAGTCGAACCCCAGGGGTTCGGTGAGTCGGTCTCAGGGGTTCGGCGGAGCCTCTGAGGTAAAGACACACTTGTGTAAAGTTGTGATGACGCCCAGCTTTGCCATCACTTAATGCAGAGGATCAGTTACATTGCTTAGCCAATCAGAGGATCACGTTACATTGCTTAGCCAATCAGAGCTGCAGAGGAGGAGCCCTGATTGGAGGAGCTTCACTCTCAGCAGGGATTTGAATTTGTGTCTTTATTTACTTCAGCAAAGCTCACAGTTTTTACCAGATTCTGTAGTTTTCTGTGTTCTTCTAAATCTGCTCCTTATCGCATCTTTTCGGGGTTGGTACTGCATCTACTGGTGTGGCGGTGGTAACACAACTAATATAACTACATTAATAAATCAGAATACCTCAAAGTTTTTTTTGTCGGGGGAGGAGGAGGATAAGAAGGGTTCGGTGAATCCGCCCATGAAACTGGTGGGTTCGGTACCTCAAAAAAAGGTCAAGAACCTCTCAGTATACACAAAAACACCAAAACAAAATATAAAACCTGCAGTTCAATCATTCAGTCAAACTTCCTTACTATATAATAATATATTTCAAATGTTTTATATCTAATAATTCAGATAAACTTAAATAAAGTTAAATAAACCCAAAATGTTCATAGTTAGAGCTGTGCTAATGTTTATTCTAGTAACAGATTATTCTATTGTTTTTTGATAACCGAGTAGTTGGACGAAAAAATTTGGCACATTCTGTTGATTTTTTATTTAACATACTTATGCAACATTAGAAATGCATAAAAATGCAAACAAATATTCAATTCCCTTTCAAATTAAAACTAAAAATATTTTATTGCCAAAATAGCAATAATGTATCAGAGGCTTTGTTTTTTAAAATAGAGAATAAATATACATAAGATAAAATGGAAATATAATAAGCAAACATGCATTTAAATATATATGTATATATATTAAGCCTCTCTGTATTAATTATTTATACACAGAAGCATAACATATATTTTAAATGCTTGTTTGCTTTGTATATGTATTCTGAATTTTTATAAATTTTTTAAGCTCTACTACTGAGATAAAAAAAAACACACAAAATACCAATGTGATTGTCCTACAATGCATCTGTGTGCAAATTGTAATAAATTCTATTTTATTCTGATCCTTTATTGTACGACTGATTATTTGTGGAAAAAGATGCGTCTGCAGCTAAAAAAAAGAAGTGACTCAATGTCATGTAATTTACTGTTAGATAACTAGAATCAATGAATGCATGATTCAGCTGAATTTATTTTTTGTTAAGTGACTTCAGATGACATTTGTTGTGAACTGGTGCTAAATAAATAAAATCAACTGAATTGAATGTATTAGTCAAACTTTCTGAAAACGCAACCATCAAAAACAATAAAAACTTGAAACGTCAGTATGTTTAATTTAGTTTAAAGTGAATTTCTGAGCTAAAATAATATTATATCTAGCTAAAACACAAATCCCTTAAATGGAAAAACCTTAAATTATTGAGATGAATTTGTTCATTAATACCTAAATCATAAAAACGTACCGCAGCATCTTGTAGGGTTTGGTTGAGAGGTCGAGGTCGAACCAGCTCAGCCTGCAGTCGTAGCTCCCGCAGATCACATGATCCCCTGCAGACACACAGGTGACACTCAGGCTCCAGCAGAGACACTGGACTGAGCAGAACCCGGCCGCCTACCTCCAGAGTGAACGGCGATGCTGGAGATCCACTTGGAGTTGGCCTGCAGCTTCTTGGTCATTTCCTGCTTCACCAGGTTGTAGATCCGGACCGAACGCTGCGTCGCCACGAAGAAGTAGGGCCTGACGGGGTGGAAGGACACGGCCTGGACCAGGCCTTTGTTCCTCCTGAAGGGGTTCTGGCTCCGCCGACGGCTCAGCTGGTGGATGAACACCTGCAGGTGGCTGGAGTGATCCGGCATCACCGAGGCCAGGTAGTCTCCTTTACTGTGCCACGTCACCTGGTGGACCGGCTGAGGAGACGCATTCGCTCCGTTAGTTAAAGCTGCAGTACGCGACTTTTGTCTAAAAATATGCTGTTTTTACATGTTTGTTAAAAATGTCAGTATGTTGTCTAGGGCTGTAGTGATACAATAATCTCACGATACAATACGATACACGATATTCTGCCCACAATACGATATAAATTGCGATATTCTGTAAACGATACAATTCAACACTTTTGTGATTTTCTGAAAGATTTTAGAGGGACAGAGTGATTTTGGTGACATTTTGTGACTGTTATAAAGTTGGATTGAATTAATTTAACTGAAAACTGATTAAAAGCACCAACTACACAATACTAGGGGTTGAACGACTACATATTGTTCAAGGTCGACTACATCATGACAATAGTCGAGTCGACGTCGACTAGTCGCGGTGACGTCATAGTGACGTAAGCGCAAAAAAACGTCACGACGTGGAGGCTTCATCAGCTATTTTTACTGCAAATATTGACACATCCTCCTCTTCCCCCGCTTTTACTAGGTCTAAACACATCATTCTTCGTGAACAGCGGTGAAAAGTTCGTTGCACAAAG